>JPKZ01000894.1:67806-77941 GCA_000803305.1 Toxocara canis
TCTGTCTTATACCTTTGATGAGATGCAATCGACTTTTTCAAATAGCGATTAGTCCGAAAGTTCTCGTGAAAGGATTTGAGTGGCTCTGAACTTCTTTTCCATCACCGTCTCCCCAATGCAACTAAGCGAAAATGACATCCAAAACGCAACTGGCGCTCGCAACAAACAAGACAAAAAAAGCGAAAGAAAGGCGCCACGCTCACGACGGCAAGAGATGAGGCTGACTAAACCTCAGTGGGTCATTCGCATAGAATCCTCAACGAATATCCCGTCTCCACTTTCTTACGTATAGATCATCATCCCAGGGAAAGCAAGAGGGTAGGAGAGAAGGGAGGAGTGGGAGAGGAAAGAATCTTTCGATGTTTAGAAGCCCCTCTTTGGACTATCATCGAGCGACTGCCTAGAATGCCGAACCTGAACGCCCAAAACGAGTACCATCCATATGTGACGAGCAGCAGTGTATCTTTAGTTAACCTGCGTCCATCGCTATGCCCTCGCTTCATCAGCATCCGCACCATAGCTGTTAGTAATGACGAACTCCATTTTCTCTCGCTCACTCCTTTAAATAGCTCATCAAAGTTTCTCTCCCGAAACGCAACCCATCCAAGCCCGTTCACTTTAACATTCTTGAGGAATCTATGGATTTTTTAAGCTCGCAATCTCACTTTATTCAGATTCCGCTCCAGATCCTAAAAAGCGCAGTCGACCGCACTTACGAGGGTATCGTTTTCAAGTTGTATGCATACCTCATCATCGAACACTCTGCCTGTGTCCCACTCAACCATACGCGACATTAACTCCGTTGATATAGCGCAAAAGCCAATTCGTTTTTTAGAAGTCGCAAGCGTTAAGCCAATTTCTATCGGATGTATTGCGCTGTGACATGACGAAAACTGACGTTCGAGAACTATGGAATGCGGAAAATCGATTAGCCGCAGGCACTGACGAGTTTATGTTTCTTTAAAATAAAAAAGAACCGAATAATTAATCATGTCGCCTGCATTCACCAAAAAAATCAACACCATACTTTTCTGCAAACATTCGCAACGTGCTTTAACGTGCTTCATATACTATATATTTATCTCCACTGCCAATATTGCTAAGCGTCCAAACAAAAATACGACCACCATAAGTCGTATTATAGTAACATAACGCTAACGGAACGCGCCGATCTGTTTCTGCAATGTGAAAAGAAAAGAAAGAAAAAAAACTTCATTCGAATAACAAAACATCAAACGAACAGCGCATACCAACAAAAACAAGACTCCCTGCTCTCAGAGCACAGTGAAAAGCGACAATCACATACTATAGGCGATACAATGTTAAGCGCCAACTCTTACTTGAAAATTTATTTGTCTAGTAATACTCAGAGTTCCTATTTAAGAAACTGAAGAAACAGCCTTTAGCGCAACCAGAAATGATTAGAAGTAGAAGCAGTAGTCGGCTAACCAACAACTATGCACAGCTATTCGCCGTCACCACAGGAAAAGCTCTTCGTAATGATCGCTCACGGGGTTATGTCCGAACAAAGCAAGCGAAGCGACCATAAATTCATCTAACCTATGCTCTCATTACTTTCAAAGCTTTAATTTCGATGCCCAATACTCCTCTTTTAACCTTAACGGTCTTAATGATAATGCTTCAAAACTAGGACTGAATTAGTGAGGGATCAACGGAGTTCGATTGCGGAATCTGATGAGCAGATGATGGCAGCAGCGACTCGGGTAGTTTGGGCCGCCCTTCCAGTTCTTTATACTCTAACTTCAGTTCTTTCGGAACCTAAAAAATACAGTACTCACCGAAACGACACATACCATTAGCCATAACAGAATCCCGACAGACGAAGCATCTGCTGCCAGGTACTGTCCTCCCCCTTCCCTCCCCCTACCACCTCCACCATCGGCGACCAGTAATCGTCCCCAATAGAGGTCATGTCAGACGTGACATTAACAAAGCCATTTCACATCATGCTTTTTTGTATAAATGTAATAAGTAACGTAAAAGCGGAAGACATTCCGACAGAACGCTAGGTCCGGCTGTTGGTTCCCTGCAAAAGTACTCGCCCACCCAATCGTCTTTCTGATTACTGGAGGTTCACACGGTTAGTCGTTCAGTGTATTACCGAGCTCGCCAAATTCGCATATATATATTTACAGTGTAAGAATCCATGAGTTCGACCGTTCGCCTAGTTGTCAAATCAACTGTACAACTTTAGCCAGCAGATCAGTCATTCGGTTATAAGGTGAAGTTGTGAATGAAACAAATGCGCTTCACTATTACAGTAGAGGGTATGCAGTTATCGAGTTGCTGGCACTACCTATGAAAGTAAAGCTGTAATTGAATAGCCAACCTTACGCCACTGTGCAGGGTCGAACACGTTGTAGGAACCTCTCTCGTATGTTGTCGTTTGCTCTTTCACTCCGCCATGCTGAGACCGAGTAAGCCATACACGCAGACTCATATGGTAACGCCAGTCTCGGTTATACCTAAAAACATATTTAATGCAACAGCCACTCCAAAATCAAACAAATACTAACCTACCACTGTATTTACTTCATCCCCCACACAAAGCTCGAGGCTTGTCAATTTCTCAGCCCTTCTTAGGCCTCTTCCTAGCATACGGAGAGAACGGTGTAAGAACACCATGTAAATATATCGCTCCATCCTTTTAGAGAATCAGGAATGCAAGTTTAAACTCTTTTTAGTTGATTAAACACTAACAATAGTGTGGAGACGGAACAGTGACGCAGATGTCTACAGACTGACAGGAGAGTTGTTGATGTAAGTACCTTAGGTTCGGACGAATGAGAAAGCTCAGCAAATTTTAAAAAAAATGAAAAACTACACTGAAGGAATATTTTTAGTAGTTTTCTGCCCCTGTCTACGATCTTCCAAAAAATCAAGTTGTCTTCCTCATCCTCTTCCTAAGAAAATCTCATGCATTTGGACAAATGAATCATCACGAAAACTAATGCTTATTCCCGGTTTTTCATTTTCGTATATTTTTTCATCATAGTTTCAAACACTTACTCCTTGTTTCACTGGAATGGAGCTATGTGAAGAACGCTTGTAAGCGGCAAGCATGCCGGTACCTAGGCATGACTTGCCTTGTATCAAACCGAATGCCGCTGAATGGCGGCATCACCCGCAGTTTTTGATTTGAGAGAGAGAGAGAATCTTTATTTACAATAAAAAAAGCATGTAACAACGCATCCAGAAAAAAGGTATGTAATGATTTATGATTTATTCACAAGTAGACGTAAATAATTTCATCGCGTATTGCTTCGTCTCACTAAGAGGGGCTTAATACATTTCAAGGTTGCCAATATAAATTACTGAGTTCCTGACTGGCCACACTATTACAATCAACCTGAATTTGTGATTTTAATCTCGGAAGGATCTATTCTCAACTAACGACTTCCATACAACAATGATGAATCTGCAAATTGCACAACCATGCAATACTGCAAAAGATATGAGGGGAACGGCTGGTTCTTCTTTCCAAACGATACGCCCGCTATTGACAAATCCATTTTTGCGCGTTCGAAATATCCACAGTCGCAAGATGAAAGGTCTCTTTCACTCGTTTTACTCAATTTCTTAGCAAATATAATTATTTAAACACCCTCGGAACTTTCACGATGTTTCGCCAAACGAAGTATTATACACATAATTTGCGTGAACGCTTCAGAAGGAAAACGCAGGCTAACTAAAGAGAAAAAATACAATTAAAGAAAAAAAGAAAAAGAAAAGCAGAAAGGAGGCGCACTAATACTTCAAACTAACTTCCAATTCTCTATTAAACAAAAGCACAACCTTCTCCAAAAGGGGGATGAAGTATACACACTCATGGGCAGTTTTATATTCTAGTTTTCGAATATAACGTTAGTAACTCGCTGTTCTTACATGAAACGAGTATACGTTAATAGTATGTGAAGTCCCATGCGTCTATTTTTGTCCATTCTTTCTGCATGCACCCTTGCACTACCATGTGCGATCTTTCTAATTCTTTTGCATGAATTTTTTCATCTAAACAAAGACAACATAAAGACTAAAACTTCCAGTTCTGATGCTGCGGCCACTTGGTAGACTTCACCAGGGAAATTGTAAAATAGATGGAACAGA
Organism: Toxocara canis; assembly: GCA_000803305.1. Lineage (NCBI taxonomy): Eukaryota > Metazoa > Nematoda > Chromadorea > Rhabditida > Toxocaridae > Toxocara > Toxocara canis. The sequence goes on from JPKZ01000894.1 coordinate 71,932, forward strand.
ACATCGTCGGACAATCTGTTCAGCTTGATACTTGGCAGACGGTTTCGAATTGCTGCGTTGGTCAAGTACTCAGGTGGCACCTACAACATCAGTAAGGCTTCACCGGTATTCCTTATGTGAGGGACACGTGTGTAGAAGTGATGAAAGAATAACTTGTTTTTATGCTCCGACGCACAGCTGAAATGGTCTTCTCCTACGCGATTTCGCACGCGTCATTCCGTGCTCCATACTCCTCGCGTGTTCTTCACTTAACGTATGACATCATACGGATTTCTCAACGTCTCTCCTTACTCTAAGTGAAACCGAAGTTCAACTTCAAACAATTGCACACTCCAAAATATTACTTCAATTAAAAAGTACGATACGGAAACCGCATGTTTCTAATATGGGGTGGACTGTCAGTGCACATTCAGCTCAGGGTCAATCACTCTCCTTAATGAGGGGATAGGAAGGAAAATTTCACCTTAAGGGAGTTTTCGTCCAATAAGATCTTGATGCGAGTTTTATTAATATTACTAAAAATTAAATTAGCCATAAAAGGATACCACAACGTCTATTTCCTGTACTCTGCACGCATGACTTGCCCATGGACCGCCGAATGTCGGGCACAAATCTCGTCTGCAATAAACGAATAATCACTGATAAAAATTATCAGCATACCTATATCTCAAAAAACGAAACACCGATCAGAACGATTCGAAAGGATTCGTTGAGAATTTAAAGTGTCTGAGAATTTGGAAAAAAAAAACAAACAAAGGAAATCATCCAAAACCAACCAACAAACTTCGTTACCATAAAGAGGTTGAATTTGTTTTTATGTATCTCGTGCAATGAGTTCTGCTTTCGATGAAGTTCAGCCGACAAATTCAACTGATTCCCACCCCTCCCCCTCAGTGCCTTTGTCTAATCACTTTAACTAACACATGCCTTATCAGACCATTTTTCTCCGTCTTCATCGTGAGAAAAGAGGGAAAAAAAAGCAAATAACAAGGCTACCGTTCGTAACTGGCGTTATTCAAAATCGTGGCATTGATACAAAATTCTTGCACTGATGTGTTCAGGATTGCCTACGGAAGACGGTTTACATTTTGCAATGCAGAGAACAGCGAAAAAATGAATTGCGAAGAGTAAAAACTTTTGTTTGAAAAGATTATTGGCAAAAGAGCAAGTTCGCTCACAAAATGAATCTATTGAAGTGAAACGGTGGAGCACCAAAAGCAATGAGATGAAAAATTTTTGGAAAGATCACACCAAAACAGTCTGAAACGAAAAAGAAAACTGGTGAACGGAAAAGATCCGAGGAAATTCATGAATCGATTTTGTCAGATACCACTATGTACATACCATAAACTGTCAAAAGCGACGAGGAATGAACATAAAAATGCGAAAAATAGTTTTGCATTTTAGAACTAGCTGGCATACTTCTGGTTAAGAAGATCAATACCAAGCGTAGTGAGATCTTCACCAATCGCGAGCGCCACACTTCTCGGATCCTCCTGAATTCCCTTCACGAATGAATGAAGTCCCAACAATCCGAACTGGTCTCTGAGTACACCGACCGGGACGTGAGAAGCCGACATACCTGTAAGAAAAATGAGTCCACATTGGTCATGTTTCATCCTACTTCTCAGTGAACGCTCTCACAGCAAACAGCAGATATATTTGGCAATATGCTAAAAACTTTCTTAGCAATTTTCTTTCAACAGCCATACATATACATATATATGTATACATATATATTTATATGCGTTGAAAAGTGTGTCTCATGTCTGTCGACGTGTATATTTCCGGACAAGACCACTTATCCTATTGATGAAACTATGGTGACTCACTTTGTTCTATTTTGCATTTTTTTTTGAATAGAGATTCCATAGGATGCGTTGTTTCTCTTTTCTCCTCTTTCTCGTTTCTTTACCTCTGACCATGTAAAGATGGGTAGGTAGATTTTTGAAATGTTTCTATCGATGATGTGCACGGCTAGTGTTAATCATATACACTAGGTTGTCCCAAATCTTACGATTTCTAATGTGGTCGTTTCATGTATATATATCTTTATATATCGTTTTTATATATATACCTTTCATGTATATATATCGTTTCATGTCCCAAAATATATATATATACATATATATATATGTTATATATATATATAACATATATATATATATATATATATGTATATGTATAAGTATATGCGTTTATATATAGCTCTCCAGGATCCATAATTTCCGCTGGATTATTTTATGAACGAGTCAATTCCAAATGCGCTATTAGGTTATCACGATTAACGAAAATTTGCTTACACTGGCACGCCCTGGGAACGCTCTTACGAAGTCACTCTGCGAACTTGACCAAGATTCGCACGCAAAAATACAATGAGCCTCAAATGCTTACAGCAGATCATAACATAACACAGCACAGCGCACAGTACAACTTCGGCAACAAATATTCGACCTGTTGCCGAGACACAGACAAATATTAAAGGTAAAGATAAGAGATGCTAAAAGAGTAACCTTTTAACCTTGTCTGAAAGTCTCCATTCATGCCAGGGGCTGAACGCATCACTCTCCTGAGACTATCTTCGTTTTCTGCCTCAAAAATTATATTTGAGTAAGCGATAGAATACTGAAGAAAAGCCTGCATACACCCTGAATGAATGGAATTGGTGGGACGTAGGCGTCATGCAAGTTTGGAGTGTTCAGCCCGTTGTAGGAAAGAAAAGATAGCCTCCGTGAAGGCATGCTCCGTTCCAAGCACTATAGCACTAACATTTCGTAAAAATGTTTACGAGAGAGGTACTGAGCATTACAAAAGGTACAGTGACGAACGAGAGGAGAAAAGGAGAGAAACGAAGCAAATCAAGCGGACCTTAGCTGAATCTTAGCTTGCGGAAGTGGCGTGTCCTTCTTCAGATGACGAATACGTAAGACAGGCATGCAACACTATTCCGAAATCATAAACAGTTTAAACATTTGCCGCTCTGGTGTATCAAATAACTGTTGTCGAACCCATACAATCAAGTACTTCCAATGAAACCTTGCTGTGCACGCGTCGCGGCAGGCTTTGGGACAAAACTGCACACGCAAAAAATCTTATGATAAATTGTCCTATGACAAAAATGCAGAAGGAAAAAAGCCTGTCAAACATGAGCTCACACATTCCTTCCATAATCCATCCATCCAAGAAAACTTTGACGTAGAGGACTATTCTACGCCATGGATCGCACTTACCAGGAGCTGTGAAAAAAATAACCAGTAAACATACATATACATAGAATTACTGCCGTCAAAGCGGTTTGCAGCCTTTGCAAAAACTCTTGCAACGGAATCACTCTGTCTTCAAAACAAGAACGATATTATTTAAAGAATGATGCGGAAGAAAAAAATTTAAGGAACGCGCAAAAAGACAGGAAAAGAGACATGTATAAAGAAAATAAAACAAAATGAACACACACCGTTAAGTGACCATTCGTAGAACCAATGTGATTCGCTCCTGGTAAAGCAGGAAACTCCTCGCTCTGAACGTGGAAGTCAATACTGCCACCGTTCGCCCCTCCCAACAGATTTGCTGAAAACATTCAAGAATAGAAAAAGCATCGAAGCAGAGAGCGCATCACTTATACGCAACTGCCGCTCGCTTACCTCTGTTTCATGGGCGAAACAGGAAACGCATATAGGCGTACCCTTCCAATCTATAGATTTGGCCGTTGCGCTGGCCGACTCTGCTTCAACGCCATTGGCTTCAACACCTCATTCTTTTTTGGATTTTCTTTTCTTCAAATTTGTTAACGACCAGTTCGCGACCTTAGCTCGGAACTATGCTTTGAACTACGACTGCTGTCCATTCTCCCCCTCTCCCTCCCATCCCCTCCCACTCCAGCTAGGGTAATGTGGGCCGATAATTTCAGCTGCCGGAGAAACCAGCGTTAAATCTCAACAGGTTTTCGAATCCCGAGCACAGTTCCCAAGAAAATTCAGAAACAAGGGCGAAAATCGATTTGTTCTTTTTTGCTTTTTTTGATGAAAAAAATGCGAAGGGACGATGTCCAAGCATGCGACGGCCGACCCGCTCCTGGAACAGGTCATATTATCGATGGTGTTGTCCCATTAAGTGATGCCATACAATTTATAACGCATATGAACTCATGGCTCACTAAAAGTTCGAATCAAGGGCTCTGGAATGACAAGAGCGCGCATCGCATCAGTTGTTTAGGCAATCAGAGTATTCCTTATGGCTCTTCTGGACTACTGCTTAGCTCAGAGAAGCAAGTAGGAATATTTTGGTTCGTACAGACACCAAGCATATTGGAAACGGACGAACGTAGCGCACCTAGCACACCTCACCCTTTCCTCTCCAGCACTCCAGCAAATTATAGAGGATCAATGGATTCAAATTTCGAAAAAATTGTAAACGGTAAATGGTGGAAAAGCCGAAGCATACTTTCATGAAGGCGACCCAAACCCTTCCCGCAACGGTCCATGCGCTCAACTGTCAATCCCACCGTGCGTTCCGCCATGCCCTGTGTTGCGTCCCACGGTTACTTGGCACCGGAAGCATTCGTCGCCACTCAGCAGAAATAAGCTAATGTTATGAGGACGATGGCAGCTCGAGGCTGCATGAAGGAGAAAAAAACTGCTGCAGAATTAGCAGTTTTAGCATCTGTTCAACGAAGTGTCTCGCTATAAATGCGCTCCATGGAATATTTGCATGGAATTTCGCCTCATGAGCAAATTTCTCTGCCGCAGGCGTAGTGTCATTTCTCCAAAAAATTTTTAACACTGATGTAGGTGACATTTCAGATTCGCTGACACTAACGCCACTCAGCATCGCCCATACATTAGCATGTTCCTGCCCAGTTGCGCTATATCGCTTGTATCTGCCGACGAATTGAGGATGAGGAATATAAGAAAGGGGGGAATAGAGAAAAACGGTCTAAAATTAGACATACGAAACTCACCAAGATCACTATCGACCCAAGCGTTCCCAGGTACAGCTGAGAAGTGCTGTGGTGAACTGGTGAGAGGCACATGCAAATCTGAGTTCTTCTTTTTCGCCTCTTCCATTACGCTGCAAGCTGACATCAGCAAAGTTGAAAGTAAAAAGTTATTCAGACGCGTTTTCTTCCAAACTGCACAAATGCCGCGCTTGGTCACGACGGCCACGACGATAGAGGCCGGAAAAGATCAAGGTTATTGCATGATCGTGTTGTGATGATTAACACTATGAGCTGCAAGGTCGTGAACTCAACTCCTCTGCTGACCAGCGACTTTGCGTTTAGTTCTCCGCTCCGATTCAACCTATTGCAGTTCCATGCACTCCAATTAAACATTTCGGATGGTTTCACTTATAGCCGTTCACGGGATGCTTATTTTCGGCTACCTCATTTCATTTATCATCCTTTTTAAACTCCTTATGGTCTCCACCATAAAAACTACCAGAAGCGAACAAAAACCTTATCACAGAAGCCGCTGTAGCCTCATGAAAAATGTTTTAAGAATTTTTAGCCAAGATATGCGAATACCGCTCGTCAAGCCAGCTCGTAGAAGCCCGAATTCACAGAAATTTCTACCGGATGCTGCCTCTTCTACAAGAATAAAAACGTTTACATTGACAAGAAATAAACGAGACAAGACAGAACGGTTCCAGTAAGCAACACTGACATATGCATCGAAAAGAAACGAAACGAATGAGATACGATTTAAACGGTAAGGTGAGAAGAGCAAAACATGTGGACACATGCACTTATTTTTGTGACGTTGTGCAATTCGCTATCATTTCCTTCCTATCCAATCAATTTTTATCACCACAACACTGCAACAGCACGCCTCGCTCGATTATTCTCTAATATGTGTGTGGTTCGTTTTACAACATCCGTAACGGCGCACCCCCTCTCATTCAACAGCACAGCACCTTCCATACAACAATTTACATATACCATGGTAATATACGGACTGTAGCGCTTCAGCTCACTCAAGTGCAATCTAATGTGGGGAGAAACTGGCTTTGATAA
>JPKZ01000894.1:78171-94400 GCA_000803305.1 Toxocara canis
GGATAATCTGAAACGAGAGTAATGTTTAGTTTAGATCGACGTTAAGTATTTTCATAAAACGTATCCGAAAAGGTGATAGTACCTGAATGGAAAACTGAATCCAGGAGCTGGAGGAGGGTGGAGGTGGGGAAGAGGGGGGCGGATTCGGGAGCTTACGATGCTTCCTTCATGGAGGGAGTTAAAGCCAGCAAAGATCTACTAGGGGACTGGGGAGTGAGGAAATGTGAAGCTGAATTAATGGCTGAGCATACATGAACGAAAATAACTAGCAGCTGAAATTACGAGTTTATGGTACCTTCCTCAAATGCACAACTGGAGCACCATTTTCTCGAAAGATGCAGCGGGAGTTGAAGTCGGGTTTCCTTGCAAGGCAGAACCAAAGCCATAGCTAAGTCTCAAAAACCCCATGCGACAGAGGGAATCCGGTCACCACAAAGACCAGTGTTGATTCTCAGAAGTCCTCGGCAGAATTCGGAGAAAGATTTTCCTGGAAGCCGCAATCAAGAATGACGGAAGGTCGGCGCAGAAGCCAAGAATTCACGAAGTCCCATGCGAAGCACAGCCAATCCCCCAATGGTTTAAATCACCACCAAGAAAACAAATGAAAAAAGACCACAGCGAGCACCAATACAGCCGCACATCCGTCGCAGCTGAACGCAATGAGTTGCCATGTTGGGGCATTCTACAGCCATCCGTTGGGATCGATCTCTTACTCTGCCTACAACCAATACCGATCTCGAGTCATGATCTACATTACAAACTTTGCTTCGACTGACTGAAATAGCTGTGTGAGCTAGAGAAATCTGATTACTAGCTGAGAATAAGCGAACCAAAATAACCAGCAACTATTAAAAGCAGGCGTTTTACATGGTGAATGTTAAGTGCGAATATGGAGCCCTCTCATTTCGATTCCCAACGGGCAGCACGGATCGCTTAAATAAACAGCTGCATTTTGCCAGATTGCATTCATACCCAGCCAGATAAGAGGGTGGGTAGGCTGAACTTGCCCTTCGTTTACCAGTGCATAAAGAATGTTGAAGTAAAAGTGCCAATTACCGGTACATAAGTGGTGCATAAAGAATGTTTGCAGACCGTCGCGCCGTACTGTTCTGGAACAGTTTAGGACAAATGGTTCCATGGCTAGGTGTGAAGACCGATCCAAAGAAGCTATCTTTATGGGCGATCTGCATCGGATGTTAACAACATAGGTGAACTATTTTTTGCCTATCCGGTCACCACAAAGACCATGTTGATTCTCAGAAGTCCTCGGCAGAATTCGGAGCAAGATTTTCCTGGAAGCCGCAATCAAGAATTACGGAAGGTCGGCGCAGAAGCCAAGAATTCACGAAGTCCCATGCGAAGCTCAGCCAATCCCCCAATGGTTTAAATCACCACCAAGAAAACAAATGAAAAAAGACCACAGCGAGCACCAATACAGCCGCACATCCGTCGCAGCTGAACGCAATGAGTTGCCATGTTGGGGCATTCTACAGCCATCCGTTGGGATCGATCTCTTACTCTGCCTACAACCAATACCGATCTCGAGTCATGATCTACATTACAAACTTTGCTTCGACTGACTGAAATAGCTGTGTGAGCTAGAGAAATCTGATTACTAGCTGAGAATAAGCGAACTGGTTTAAATCACCACCAAGAAAACAAATGAAATAAGACCACAGCGAGCACCAATACAACCGCACATCCGTCGCAGCTGAACGCAATGAGTTGCCATGTTGAGGCATTCTACAGCCATCCGTTCGGGATTGATCTCTTACTCTGCCTACAATCAATACCGATCTCGAGTCATGATCTACATTACAAACTTTGCTTCGACTGACTGAAATAGCTGTGTGAGCTAGAGAAATCTGATTACTAGCTGAGAATAAGCGAACCAAAATAACCAGCAACTATTAAAAGCAGGCGTTTTACATGGTGAATGTTAAGTGCGAATATGGAGCCCTCTCATTTCGATTCCCAACGGGCAGCACGGATCGCTTAAATAAACAGCTGCATTTTGCCAGATTGCATTCATACCCAGCCAGATAAGAGGGTGGGTAGGCTGAACTTGCCCTTCGTTTACCAGTGCATAAAGAATGTTGAAGTAAAAGTGCCAATTACCGGTACATAAGTGGTGCATAAAGAATGTTTGCAGACCGTCGCGCCGTACTGTTCTGGAACAGTTTAGGACAAATGGTTCCATGGCTAGGTGTGAAGACCGATCCAAAGAAGCTATCTTTATGGGCGATCTGCATCGGATGTTAACAACATAGGTGAACTATTTTTTGCCTAATTTTTTAATATCCGTTGACGGGGATGCAGAGAAGCAAGAAAAGATGAGGAGAGGGGGCAAGAGTGGAGCTAAGAAGGCAGGCGAGCTGCAGGACTCGCTGGAGATAGTATTCAAAAGGAGATGATAAGAAAGCGATAGTATTCAAAAAGCGATGATAAGAAAGCGATTTTTCTTCAGCTGCTTTCCTGACGGTCACAGTTCAGTTACAGCGATATTGCTTTGCCAAAGAGCTGGATGAAGTCGTGCTTGTGTGCCAAAGCATAATGCAATATGATGAGGTCGACTGGTACTTCTTTTCTTTTGAAAATTTTGGCCGAGAGAAGGAAAACAACCTCCTTTACCGCCCAGCTTGAGGGGCTCGCTCCAAATTCCGCGGAAAGAATATCTACATTATCATCGTTGAGAAGAGTGCAATGCGATGATCATAGCAAAGAAAGCTGACGTACCTTCTGAGGTCTCAACGATGCATACCTTACCTTTCTATTCTAGCAGCAAATTAGTTGGGCTTGAAATGAAGTCTGGGTCACTTTTGTTCATGTTTTTGTAGTCACATGGTTCGATTAAGTTTATGGAGAAATTTAAGCATTTAATTGAGCGACAGTAATTTCACTGAATTAGTGGATGTCACGGGACTCATTCACTGGTATCCTTTCTCATCATCCTTATTTACCTCTGTGGCAAAACTGCTGCGCGTTAGTAGATTAAAGAGAATGTGTCTTTCATGAATTGTACATGTCTTTCATGACATGAATCTTTGCAAGCACATACAGGCTCGAAGCATCACCTCTGTACAGACGCATCCATAGATAAGTGATCGTTATATCGAACCATACACGTGTACACATCGACTCGTCTTTGCAAGAAATATATTGCAAAAACCATTCTCATGGCTGTCATTCCGTAATCGCACTTTTTTTTTGGCTCATCTTTCCATTTCGGATTTCATTCACTAAAAATAACATAGATTGTATTTCTTAAGCATGCATAAAAACCAGTTTTTTAAAGTGAATTTGCATAATAAGTACTTTTTCAAAATAAATTTTAACGATTGTACATTTTTTTTCTTCTGCATACCACTTGGGCTGCGCCTAGAAATATCTTAGTTCTCGTCACAAAAAATGCTTTGAATAATTTAACGAGGAAAGGATTCCATCATCAAAACCATAAATCGCTAAAGATAGTTTATCATCTCTTTCTCCTTCCCCCATCCCCCCCATTCCTCCACCCTTTTGTAACTCCCGGACATGATCAGGACCTCAGTTTTTAGCTATATCGGTTGTCGACCCCCTTTTATATTTTCCTCTTCTTCTCCCCTCCCCCTTAGTGTCACATTGCTCACAAAATTCTCCATAACTTTCAGCTCGAAACCCGACCAAAGCATGCGAGCACCCTCCCAGTCCGAGAGGAAGGAGATGAGCTAATATGTATGCCGATCTCATCATTCCTAAAATCCCTCCATCCAGCCCATCCTTCTTCGCACCTGTTTTAATCGACTTCAGCCCCATTGCTGACCGTTTTGAAAATCAAACGAACATGGAGTGCGAAGCCAACCTGCAGTCGTCTGGCAATTTCTGAAGTGTTGGAATTGGCATACCAGTCTCCGAAAGCTGTCCATTTTTGGCCATTCTTCATTCATACTGGGATCACACGTCTTCGTGCTGCCGCTTTTTCTGCTAGCTGCAATCACCATCTTCGCATGCGGTGAACCGACAAATGTTGTGCTCGACTATTGCGCTATTTATGTCAGTAAAAGTGAGTCCTCTGTCAGTCGTCCGGAACGTTATAAGTTTCTTTCAAATCACTCTTTTACGAAATCGTTACCACTGATGAGTTTTGCAGCACTTTTTGTCTTATAGCGATGAAACGATAAGGAACTTCCTGGGCTGTGGCTCATTTCGTTCTAATTGTAGCGTAACGTATGCTACGCAGCTTATGCTCTATTTTACGTACCACTTAGGTACTTTGAAATAGTCATTCGAGAAAAGAAATTAGTGCATTTTTGCATTCTAGTCATGCCCGGGTACATCTGCTCATTCCTCCCGAGTTGCACAGGTTGGCACCACGCAAACATTTGAGATTTTCGGAACTCGCGCAATAGTTTTGTTCCAAAATTGCGGATATGTGGCGTCCAAAGAAGAATAATCGCCCGTCAGGGAGCTTATCATGTTTTCAAACTTCCATTCACTCATCATCCATTCAAACGAGTGGTCATTAATGCGAATTCGGCAGAGGCGGTCTCAGCCAAGAGATCGTTTCTGCCCGATTCCACTAAACACGCCTTTACATATTGCAGGGAATTGAACCTCTGACACCGGTTTCATCGCTCGCTTTGCATTCATTACGACTGCAATCTTGACACCAATCCATTTCTTTTGATGATAAAGCAGGGGCAGGGTGAGCAGGCGCGAATTCATAGAATAAACGGCGTGAGACCACTTCCCTCAGGTCGAAAGTAGCTCAGGGTCGCAGCAGTTAAATGAAATGTTATTCCTTCGAATGTTTTTGCTAGGTGGTAGGGCAGTGGAGTGGAATAGAAAAGTAAAATTAGTCTACGAAGCTCATTGCCTCCATGAAGTCGGAAACGTATTTAGTCAAGAGCAGCAGTCAATAAGTGCAAAGAAGTCTAATTTAGGATCTGGTCATTGGCAAGGAATGAGGTAGACACGAGCGAGAGAATCCATCTGACGTTAGAAAGGATAAAGCGACAAGCAAAGCTAACAAATATGGAACGAAAAAGTGTAAAACCATCGCGAGTGAAAGCTATTTGTGCAAGCGAGCGTCAAAGCGTAATCTTTGGCTGACTGAGCAAATGCTACACCAGTTAGGTATTGCAGGGCATCACAATGACCATTGCTTTGTTGTTATGCTTCTGCGACTGACGAGATGCACTGTGAGATTCTTTACTGTTCATTTGCATCAACTGAGCGCTCACTTGAGTCAGCGTTGTGTCGTCTATGGAAGTATCTATCTTATTTATCACAGGCACTAGAGCTTTAACGCCTTTCCTTTACGGTAAAGCGTTTTAGGCCTATTTTTGATGGTAAGAATAGTTGCCATAAACTGTGTCAGTTTAATGCAACATCGGGAAAAAACGATAAAAGTGAGCAGATAACGATCTGCCTTGTTAGCGAAAATATTCCTTGAATTGACAACGCTGTTGTTCGCTATTTACTCCAAGATGATTTCAGTGGAAGCCGAAAAGATACGAATGATAAAAGGGATTGGGCAGAACGTGATTTTCGATCGCCATGAGAAAATCGATGGTTTGTTCCTTTCAGTGGCACAAAAAAATGCATCGTCAATTCTACGCGTGCCACTTTCTAATCCTTGGAGATCAGATTTGTGTGCAAAGGGTTGAAACGCCAACTTATTTTAACAGCAAGAATGTATCCCATAAACACAATTCTTACCATCACTGCGCCATTTTCTTTTACCGCTGGAATATTTGATCAGTGGTGTAACCTGCAGAAAAGGCTAATACAACGCGACAAGGATCCGCTTGAATCGATTTTACCAAACTACTTGGAGAAGTATTACACAGTCGATCAGATCGGCAAAAGTGTACACTCGCAATCTCTGCTGCCAACGTGTTCATTTTTTCCGGTCAGTCCACTGCTCGCATCAAGAAAGGCTTTTCGAAAAGACAGCAAATTTGATGTTATTTGATTTTAGGAATTCGTCAAAGGTCTGACGTCGACCACGTTTCTGATCACTTATGGGGCAGTAATGTTTCTGTTGCTTCTCCTCATGGTCGGGCCGTGCGCTGTTTCGGTCACTGTGCGACGACCACTAACGTAGCGACAACGAACGGCGTTACGGCGACGTCGCAAGGTATGCTCACCGTCTGCCTTGGATCCCACAGTCCTTCGTCTGCAGCAAAACATTTTCACCAGTCAGCTTCCTTTCACACGCTTTTTTTCAAGGCGGCTAAGACGAACTGAGAGCTTTTATTCACGAATTTTTGTTCACCTTTGCTTGCCCTGAATTTTTTCGCCAAAGTGATAAATCTCAAACCACCAGCAAGGCATTCGCTTGAATCGACTTCTCCAAACTAGCTGGGTGCGTATTACACAGTTTAAGATAAAAATTGTGCGTTGCCTACGCTTAAATGTTGTCTTATCGATATCATATCTCCCCGTGTTACTTTTGCCAAACAGATAATCTCAAAAGCGCCACTTTCTCATTCAACACCAACAGTCCGATAATGATGAATGTAGAGCGAAGCTAACGCAATACACAACAGACTGCGAAAATACAGAGAAAACGACGCAAAGCAAAAGGCAGTGAAAATAAAGGGAAGTAGAGAACTGCCCATGTTCTGCTTCACGCTGTTGCCTTCACGACGGATGTCGTGCTCGCAGATCGCCACTGTCATATTTGTCGAGTAGTGGACGTGCGGCTGAGCCGATTAGAAGACGTTTAACACCGTGAGACACAACGCAATAGAGGTATGACGGATGGTGCGAAAAAAGCACTCCTTATATAGCCAATGGTGAGCGAATCTGATAGGTGGATGGATACAGAGACTCAAAGAACTGAGGAGGGAAGAGGAGGCTAATGAAGAAGAAGTGGTGCCGCTTTGTTGTGATGAAGCGTTGTGAAATACCGATAGATGGTAAAAATCTGAAAGCAGTAGCACTTGAGTGTCGGCTTTCCGCAAACACACGTGGGCACTGGAGCGGCTAGTGAGCATATACATTTTATTCTTATTCCTATTCTTGCCGCTCGGGCCTTCACTGCGATGTCTCGATGTTACTGAGGCAATCGCACGCCGAGCAACAGCCATCCCATTGGCTGTTGTAGCTAGTTGATAATACCACCCGCTAGCTGGGCTGTCAGTGGTATGGTGGAAAGCACCCGGGAATCAAACCCAGGTCTCCCCATATGCGAAGGGGGGCTCTACCACTGAGCTACTGCCGCCCGCGAATATACATTGCGGATGTTTATTATCAACATTAACAAGCAACTGCATACACAGGCTATTAACAACGGCAGGAACGGACACAAACGCCACGAACACGGGTGTTTAAATCACGGCGATTGTAAATACCTCACAGAAACTGACATGTATGACGTGTAAGTTGCACTAGCACCCACAGAAATGCACAGACGGTAATCACGCTGTAAATGCTCACATAGGGTGGGTGAACGAGGACATCAGCTGGAAACGCTCACACGGCTGAGCAGGGAGGGCGTAAACAACCACAGGGACACCACGGACATCCGCAGACATGCGCATATAGTGCACGCAGACTGGAAATACCCCATAGGAATAATGGATGCGCAGATACTCACAGAGATCGAAATATGCATAGTGTGATTGCCCACAGGAGCAGTCGTTGAGGGCGCGAAAGCTTTAGAAACATGGGGGTCGGCAGTTAAGCTTGGAACACGCTCAATGGTGGAAACGTGAAGCACATCAGACTTTAGGCCAGTGAGACTCGGATACCGATGAAGATGGTCACGAAGGACACGAAAGCTGTAGGACTCAAAGCGGTTGGCACATGAGGCACTTCAGCTGAGAATTTTCACAGAGATGGACAGAGACTGTAAGTACCCACAGCGATGGCCACGTAAACCGCTCAAGCTGTGATTATCTTTAAATAAGGTGGGGAGAGGGTGGAGCGACAGGAGGATCTCATTTGATTGGTACGGTCAGCTTCTTTTGGAGGTATGCTAATGGTTAAGTAATGGACAATTTCAACTGCTCGGCGACTTCCATGTCAAGCTTTTATTTGCACGAAATACGAGCAAAAAAGCACTAATGTCGCAAGATCGAGTTTCGAAAATCTTGGCGCGTTACTCGGTGCCCAACGGGAGCCACGTTTTCGCCTTTACAAAACAAAACAGTAGAATGCAAACAGGGTGAGCCCAATGCTTCTCTGCGCCCTGCAATGACTTTCCCCATTTCCTTGTAAAGTCTTTATTCCATAGAGCAAAATGAAAAAGGAATGAAAATTTCGTCGGATGTCTATCGGTCATCGGCTCACGCTCCCATTATAAGCTCCTCATGAAGAGAAATTCTGAAGGCTGAAAAGAACGCAGTCAAAGATGGCTGAACGGATAACGCGAATTTCAGTACAGAAATTTTTCAAGCGATCTGCTTATTGAGTGGTCAGCGGTGTGGTCCGAACTCCATTGAAAGGTTTTTCGGTCTTAGCGCTAAGTTCTTTAAAAATTCTTAAGAAAAATGACCAAACTTAGCGCTTGAAGGATGTCGACCGCTCACGCCATTATTTACATGGGTTAATCAATTCTTACAGATATCAATGCGGACAATTTCTGATGATTTTGACGTTCTTTGAGATTTTGAAATCGCGTACATCAAGTGGATACGGCAGACGACCGTTATGACTGAAAACGTTGCTGTTCGAAGGATTCGATGAATTTATGAATTCTAATCATGTGCTCCAACAATTCGAAATTAGAATCAGCGGGTATGCAAGGATTTCAGTGATACAGAGAAAGCACACGGGAATTTTGTTTATGTGTACAAGAGAACCACTATCGGACCATCAAGAGCGATTTTTTTCATATTTCACAAACGTTCTGTATCGATCGCCTTTATATTGATTATGCGTCGGGAATATCTGCTCTACTCGGATCAGCTATGAGCAATTCCAACCGACTTCAAGACCAATCGAGATGCTGCATTTTTCTTCCACTTTGCTTTCATGTGCATGATGCATCTGAACGTCACTGTTGCGTACGAAGGCCGTTCTCGAAGTTTCGAAAGTTTGCATATTTTTTCAATTTCAGGAACAAGCAATACTAGTAAGAGCTCAAAGACGAGCTAACCGAAGAGCAGCATCTGCGGACAGAACTGTCGCTCGAACGAGCGCAACCACTGATACGACACGTTTGGATACGGAGGTAGTTATTGAAGTGAAGGGATAATTTTTCTCTGCATAATTCCGAAAACATTCAACACTACAGCCGTATAATCCCAAATATGCATTACATTTCTACGATAATCTTCTCTGCTTAATTCCGAATCAAGCTAATTTCCCTTTCCAAATGTTTCTTAGCTTCATTACTGCCAACACAAACCTATTTGGAAGAACTCTGGTTATTATTCACAATCACGTCCTACTGCCTATTTTTTTTCTGGAGAATTATGTGGAGCACATAGCAACCGCGTCATTTAACATTCTAGCACAAGGTCAGCTTAGTATTCTGATGTTACGAAAACGCTCTAGCTTTAGTGCACAACTGCGTTGATGGGTCTTCTCGATACTTGAAGTGTTCGAGCTGACTACAGCGAATTCGAAGCAGATGTTTATTTAAAAAAAAAAGAAAGAAAAAACAAGAACGGATAATCGCGGGATGTGCCTGTTCACATTTCAAAGCGCGACTAGCGCCCCTCAAGCACTTATGCGAACTTTTCAAAGCCATTCACCGATACTGCAGCCAATGCTACACTGGCATTGCAGATTCGATCTGTATGTCTCTTGCGATATTGCTTTATATGTTCGTTTGGTTTCATATGTGTCCTTTGTCTTAAACTGCTTTGATATTTGTCTTGCGACGCTCATTGTCAGCATCGAATCTAATCACCTCAAAGGTGGTGCGTTATACGTTTTGTAGTCTCATCTTTATTACTGGAACGATTTTGATAACTGTGAATATCAGCATTGGCGTTCTTTCGCGTGTAGGAAAGGTGAATAAGAAACGCGTTTGGACATTGTCATGAGGCTGGTGCACTATAAGTTAATGAAAACCGGGTGATATGCCATTCAAGTGACAGTTCAGGGGAATGAGGTCAACAGTTCGTCCTTTAAACGAACTCCAACTAAACACCAATGGCTAATGTACAGGTAGAATAAGACAGCTGAGCCGCCCACACTAAAGTGAATTTCCTGAGGGCTTCTGCTTTACAAAACACTTGAGCGGGAAGAAATGAGTGCCTTAACGACATCAGGGTGTAACGATGAAATAGCAATAGCTACCTCCTGCGGTACGCATTGCTCTTCCGGTAAATTTGATGAAGTTTGTTGCTCCGCTGAACTTTGGAAAACGTGTGAATGAGAGATGAGGGGGAAGGGGGTAGCTGAGATTCCAGGCTGTGCAGTATAATAAATTGAAGAACCTGCCTCTGCCGACCACCATACTCCCAACGAAATTCCTTCAACTGCCCTGTGCAACTGGAAAATGTTTCTTGCCTGTGCTCGCTCATTCGGCTGCTCTCGCCGTTCATCCTGATCGGTTCTGTCGGTGTTGCTAACTCATCCATCATGCTGCGTTTTAGTTCATCGTGAGCCTCATTAAGTGGTCTCTATGTGAGTTTCAAAACAAGCCGATAGAATTTTACTGGAAACGACTTTCGATTACTCTGGTTTCCATATCAGCATGCATCGATCATTTGAAGACCTTGTCACCGTTGTTTCGCATGTACTCGTTCAACTGCTAGAGTAATATAGTTCGCTAGCACTTAATACGCTCTTTTATTTTTTATCAATAAAAGTTTTGCTGTACATTGGCATAGAGATCACAACCTCAATGCACACAACGCCTCTTGATTTCGATTCAAGTCTATTTCGACGGAGTCCACAATCCTCTTCCTTTAACTAAAGGTTACCGGGCGGCGAAAGCCCTCACTCCGAGCCATACGCGTTCCGTGTTTATAAATGGATTAGGAACAAAAGGCAAAATGAGGATATCATTAGGATTAGAAGGGAATTGTCATGACAAAAAAACCGAGTTATATTGCAACTTACCCCAAGTCTCTCAAAGCCGCTATAGCTGACAGCCTAGTTCTTTGCAAACCTCACTTCCTAATCGTTATGGTTTTCATCCCTTCAAGACTGCCACAAATGGACATGAGTAGTGAGAAAAAAACGGTGAAGCAAATGCATTTGGAAAGTGCAAAAGATGAAAAGCCGTTATCGAGAAGAAACTGGCTGCAATGGAGTATGTGAAACCATAAATGCGCTAAAGTGCAATCGAGTAAACTGCCTTGAGTGTAAATATACTCGCTCGCAAAGGCAATGCTACCAAAGTAAGCCGCTGAAACGATGACGTAGACTATCTGACAGGAATGTTACTACAGGAATGTTGATTAGTAGGAGGGCTCGTAGTTATTTTGTTGACAACAACTGTTTACTTCTCATGCGCGAGCAAGGGTTTTTCTAGAGGAGACATCCAGAGGGTGAGATATCTTTTGATGAACACAGCAGGAAATATCTCGTTGCCTAGCCGGGTAAGCGGAACTCATACGTCAATTCACTGTGCAACCAAAACCAATTACAAGAACATGGCTTGACATCGGCGTTTGCCAGTTTTCGTCCCGATGACCACAGAACAATGTCAAAAAATCGCAATAGCCTTACACAGTTCACAGAGAAACGAGCCGAACTGATGTAATCATTCGAGAGTGGCAGTGCAATTAAACTGTTACGAATTAACCTAAAGTCACTTCTAAGGGGTATTCGATTGGTACTTCTCGAAGGCAGCCTCCGAAGTTAATCGACAAATTCGACAAATCACTCATCGGGTCCATCGTAATATTGACGCTCGCAACGACAGCATATGGCGAGTTGGTGGCGCACCTATCGCTTACGACGTCAGCAGTCTTGTAGCTGAAATCGGAATAGGTAGCCATGAATTGACAATTACAAATTAAATCGACGCGCCGTAATCCAAATCCGACTGCTATCTTCTTGCAGCACATTTTCCTCAACGTTTTAACAAAATAATCAAGTCTCTGTGATCCAGACTCCAATAAACGACTCTTTAATTATGGGGGGACAACAAATTTGGCGTGTGTACCACGTTTACGTCATGAATTTCACACTCCAACTTAGCAGTGATATTTGCCACATCAGCTTTAAGCTAAGGAAGGTTTCGGCTGTCGAAAAGCGTGCGTACCTCTCGAAGCCGCAAATAATGATAGCAGCCGTCGTTCCAGCACTGAGCGGCTTAGGCTCCATGCAATGTCACATTGTTCATAGGGGCTTATCGCTGAAAAGTTTTCAGTTTCGGAGCCCAGTAATACGTGCAGTTGCAACACAAAGCGTGAACATTGCGAAATGGTATTCAGCTAGGGGCGATCGGTGACGTGACAACCCAAGGGGAGTTATTCGGCGCAAGGCAGAAGTGGTGTGTTGAGGAGGAGAGGGGAGGAGATCAGGAACAAGGCGGTCAGCGAATCGCTGAGGTCCCCATTTGAAATTTTCAGTCACTAAAGCAACAACATAACTATTAACCGCTGAAAAGGGGGAAGCTGCTCGCCGCTCAAAAAGTGATCCAACTGCACAAAACGATACCGGATCACGCAAACAAATGCCATATCCAGTAGCAAGAGCATGGCAGAAGACAACAATTCTGGACGCTTGACTGAGCAAAGCTAGGACCGCGTTAATCGTTCCAGTATTATAAATGACCGGCTTAACAGCTACCCGGGTATGGGTGGAAGTGTTAATGTTATTATTAAAAAAAAAAAACAAACCATCTATACTGTCTGTTGCCCTTCACAGTCTCAATCAAAGCCGACGCCTTAGAACGGAATGCGCTATAACCATCTTCAGCGGCCTCGCCCTTGAAACGAACGAGTTGCCCTTGCTCTTCGATTCACCACACTTTGATCGCTAACAACTCCCGCGTTACCATTTTGATGAAAACATGAAAAGAGAGTTAACATAGCATATACAGCAAACATCACTCCATAACTGGGCGATTCCTTACCTCAGCAGTGTATTAGCTCTCCTACCCTGCTGTCACATGGCAAACGAATCTAATGACTTCGATCTGAGACCGAGGAAAAATAACAGGACAGCTGGCACAAAATGTTTGAGAGAAAAATGATGATGATCACGACGTATAAGGCAGCGCAGCGCTGCAATGCGTTTGATGTGCGTTAACAAAATATATCAGTTTGCTGCACGAGAATGGTATAGATTACAACTAGTTAATCAGATCCAAGCAAGTTACTTGCGAAAGAACGAAGTAAGATAGCATGATACCGTCTCAATATCAAACAAACGTCTGTTTTGCTCAACTACTAGTTCACTAGCTATTCGACTATGTTATTTATCCAAAGCCGTTTCCTAAACCTATCAAAATCGGCAAAATAGAAACTGTTAAAGCTGATGGAGAATGCCGTTAGAAAATACATGCAAAACCGGAACAACTTGACGCTCCCTCATGTCGAAATGTGTGACTGGAAACATTAAAAGAACGCACTCGTTACATTGGAGTGAACCTCGTTGGAACAGATCTGGCATATGTGGAATTCGGCGACATCGCCAAGAAAGAGCGTTTTTTACTATCATACAGAATCAGCATCAAGGCTATTCTCTCCTACCCCTCCTGTCACCTCTTTCTCGCATTCATTCATCGTCAGTTCGTATTTAAATATGGCAATAGCAAGCTGAGTGTCGCACTCATCCATCGAGTGCAAATACACAAATATCATATTCACAGCTACACGTGGCACATGTTCACAGTTGCAGCCAAATACCCCATTCACAGCTACACATGGCATACTTCAAAGTTGCAGCCGAAGATATACACAAATACCCCATTCACAGCTACACATGGCACAGTTCAAAGCTGCAGTCAAAGATATACACACAAATATCCCATTCACGACTACGTAAGGCACATGTCCAAAGCTGGAGCCGAAGATGTAAACAAACCCCAACACATGGAATTCCTACAAATCGCTGTCACTCGCCTTCAAAGGACCAACCGATGATTCGCCCCTCATTCAAAGGACCGACAGATGATCCGCCCCTCGTTCAAAGGACCGACCGACATCCGCCCTTGTGATAAACAATCCCCCCTCTTTGGTGCGCACTGTATATAAGCAAGTGATTTTGAGCATAAACGACTCGTTATTCCGAGCTAGCTATTTGCAGCACTTACTCCAGTTCTGTCGCTCCCAGCTTACTCTGCTTCTACACTCCCATTCCCAACGTTTCTATATCCGCTGAGCTAAGGAGCTCTACACTAAGCTAGTCTGAGGTTGCCCATCTATGCGCTGCTATAGTCTCCTCAGCCGTTACTCTTCTACATTCTGAAACATGACGCTGTGAAGAGACAAGAGGGCAACGGGGCAAGACGCATTTAATGGAGTTATGCCCGCAGAAAAGGTAAGCCCATTTGGGCGAAATCGAGCGAAAGGCATTCTGCAGCAGGTAGTACGCGATATCGTCTCGCCTCCAATATTCCAGGTCCCCTTTACACACCCCCTTCATCTCTCCACTCCCATCTAGAAACCTGCGGAATTTAGAGCCCTGTTTCGAAATGGCCTCTTTCCTCAGGTACACAATGCCGGTTCCCATTTGCAGCTGCAGCTGATGACAGCGGAACAGCGGCTCGGTTTATCGTAAGTACTGGAGTAGCCGCAATGATAATTCACTATTATCCACAAGTAAATCGCGCCACCATAATCTCAGTTCGAGTAACCATATCCTGCAATCTTTCTCGAAAAGTTGCACTCCATCTGTTGCTCGTTGCCTTCTCTCTTCTTGCCGACGGTTGTTCCTCTTCTTCTCAGAATACGAAGTCGTTAAAACGCTCTCTGCAAGTTACCTAGGGCTCAGTAAAAGGCAAAACCTCCGAAAACATCACTGGCTGCAGCCTATTTGGCCTGGCCGCAAAGCACCTCCATTGGAGGCCCGTGCTCAACAGGAACTACCTTCTTCCTTCCTCCTTCCACCCCCCCTTCCCTCGCCGTCGTCCGAACATCTTCGCATCATGAGGATTGCCTCCAGGCTCCCACTTCAACAATCGGAGATAAATTTGCGTGATGGGCTTAATTAATTTGTGAGAACCCCTTCAAAACTGATAATGCGTCATCAGACTGCTAATGCGTCATCAGACTTCGTAATAATTATTTCAATCGCCTTCTCCTTGTTAGCAAACGCTGGAGTTAGGAGTTTACGACACGAAACTTGCGCCGACTCAACGATGAATTTCCTTCAAATAAGGGTAGGAAATGGCACAAATCGCACTTGTTTTCTGCAATGAATCAATAAAAGGATTCTTCTCGGCATCGGCCCGATCTGTCATTTGCTCGAATACACCATCTCTGAGCTGTCTCAGGGTTTCAAGTATTGCTCACTTGACTGCGGAAAAATTTGGTTGGTAGTGCTGAAAATGAACCAGAAAGAAATGCGAGAAATAAGCCATGATCCCCAAGCCAATACAGCGCTTGTTGTTCGTTTTTTGAAAACTTTTGTGGTTATGTAACACTGTGGTGTTACATAACTCCTACTCTGTCGACGGTTTCTAGGGCTATTTGTACGTGAAAGTGCTCCTCTCACCGGCTTACGTCATAGCTGTTCAACTTTTCAATGAATAATGCGCGCCTATAAGTGACAGATTTCACTACGCAAATTTTGATTGACTAATAGTCCAATAATCATTTGCTGAGTAGTGAAAATGTGTTTGCAAAAATTGCCCGGAATGGGCAGTAGAACTGTTGCGGGGAGATTTCCAATGTTTTTGGGCCCATCATTTAAACAATTTGTTGCTTTAATGGTCGACTTCTGAAAATTGTCTATTCAGGGTAATGGCGGTTCGGCTTCCAGATTTCGCTTTTTTTCCAGATATGAGTCACACCAGTATGTTCTCCTCAGCCTTTGAGACACACTTTAAAACTCTGAGAAATCATCATATTTCGCTGCATTTTTCGTCGAGGGTGCTGTTGCGTAGAACATTCCTGTTGAATATTCGTGGTTTTTGAAAAACGTCAATCGTAGACCATATTTTCAGACAACATTGCGGAGGAATTTTCAGATAATCACCACAGCTGAAAGCCGTCGGACATTCAAACATAGTATTGCACTGGGCATCGTTCCGAGTGCTTGGAAAACTGCAATAGTAATACCGTTACCGAAAAAGCCCCCCCTCCCTAAACCGTGTTTCCAACGACTACTGCTGAAGTTGAAAGCCTATGGAATAGGTGGCAGTGTCCTAACTTGGTTAAAAAACT
>JPKZ01000895.1:0-23797 GCA_000803305.1 Toxocara canis
AGCGAGGCGGAACTAGCTCATCGCTTTCCTCGATTCTTATCATTAGAGGGGTAGATGAGTGGGAGATCGTTGCAGGACTGTATTCTCTTTGCCAAATCATTTTAAATGTTTTTGAGTGCGGTAAAAAAAACGTTCTGAGTGAAATGACCTGTTGTTTTTTTCATTAATTACACTCAAGATATTAAAAGCGACTGAGTCATAATGAATACGAAATTAGAATCAGTGCGAGTAATTGCATCAAATTTTCGAAGCTGAAAAAAAGAGAATCAAAATATCCGAAACTAATTCTTGATGTGTGAGCGCCACATCGAATCAGAATCACCTTTTTTTCATGACGAAATCGATTTGTTGTGAAAAAATAATGATTTCTGCCAATTGGCAGAGGTAAATGTCTTTTTCGAAGCTCTCAAAGTCCTGTCATCGTACTGTAATCTTGATAGAATTTCCTACAGTGTTTAGGGTGAAGGTTCATCCAGCGTAGCAGATTCAGTGTGCATGATGTATTGGTTAACTAATGGATGACGTATTCAACTTTACCAGTTCGTTCAGCAGTAAGAGGGGCAAAAGCCTTTGAAAGAGAACTTCGGTGACCTGAGAAACGAAATATTTCTATTCTGGAATTCAGAATCTAGATCAAGATTTGATATTTTCGCATATTTTTTGACAACAGTGAATGCAATTGTCATTTCGCATGCTTAGTTATCATTTAATTTTAGTGCTTCATGCATAGATTTCGCTGCACTTTAATTGACCAGTTCAGTTCATAGCAACTTTGAACTCATTAAACGGAATAGTTTGAAACAAAATTCCCACAAAGGAATTGATCGGCTGTTGGTATTTTGCTTTACTTATTGCTCTTCACCACACTGTTGCGTGCGCTGGGATCGTGTGTCAGGTAGGAAATAAGAGAATATAGCAGGCCTTAACTCCTTACTGTGGAGGTATTTCAACCAGGAATTTCCTGCTGTGTGCAGAGCGAAAAGTTTTCTTCTGACTTCATAATAACTGGGCTGAATTCCGCACGACTATAAGCAGCTTCACACAGTAGCTGCGGCACACTGTAGTTTCAGCCTTTTGAAAATCTTTATTTACAATAAAGAAAGCATGTAACAACACATCCAGTAAAAATAACTGTACACGAAAGTCACAATACATGCATAAGTATAAACACTGCAAATTCTTTTGCATTCGTAAGAAATAAACTGTAAGACATACCCATTGAGCGGAGGGAATCATGAAAAAGCATGTCCTACTAGTCCACTTGGCGCGTTTTCTCCCTTGTTTCTGGTTCTTGCTGCCATTTTTTAGAATATTAATGTCATTACAGTTTTGAGGAGTTTAGTTGATGCACATTTAGAATATTTCCTTAAATGGAAAAGCTGACGCATACTCCATAAGCCAAGACCATTTTAAAAGCTTATTAGGGAACGCTACGAAAAAGAAATTTGCAGCAACAAAAAGGTTCCCTTCATTAAAAAGAAATAATCCACTGGTTATCTGATCGCAAAGGAAGAATAGAATTCGTTAACGAAAATTATCGTTGTTATTTAGAGCTTCTAATAATGCAGGCGTTTTCGAAATGATCGTTGGAATGATTCTTAAGTGTGTAGGTGCGATATATGATCTCCATCAGTTGCTACTTGCTGTGTTATGCAAAGACTGATTTCTATATTCGCGATCGTCGAACAACCTAAGGTTACGTGAAACTAAGCCAAATCGTGCACTTCGATAAACGTCACGTTCATTCTACGGGTGGCTTCATCCGATAGTTTTCATTGTGCGGCTGCCTATTAGCAGTTATTAAGCAAAAAATATATTGCGTCTTGCGAGTCGACCATCCCTTTTGCGTCTATTTCGAGTTGTTTTTCATCTCATTAGGGCAAGAGTCCCCTTCGGAAGCTTCTCTTGGTTGCATTAAAGCAGCAGTAGGTAGCATTCTTTCATCGGAAGTCATGTACTCCAAAACGAGCTAAGAATATTCTCAAGTGAGCTTATGGTCCACACATGGCCCATGGAGCCTGCGAGCAGCTAGTTACCCGCCGGTTCCAAAAATTGTGGAACATTTTCGTGTAATTTGTTAGTAGATTATGAGAACGTTTCCATAGCTTCTGGATTCCTTCAGTGATTGATTCTAATCTCGTTATTGAGATAATGCGTTGTTTTATGAGTGAGATTGTTTGGGCTAGCGGCGATCGCATTTCAGCTTATAAGCATCTCTCTAGAGAGACGAATCACTGATCAATTTTGCAATGCTCCTCAAAGTGGATAGCGCATTTGAAAATTTACGCGTCTGTGAGAAGCAGGGTAATGGTACACACGCCCGAAACCACTTTATGGGTTCTGCACCGAATCCCGAAGTTGACCGCAGTCGTCGGGTAAGTTTCGACCAGCACATCCCTCTACGCAATTTAGCACCATTTAGTCTAGTTCTTCTTTTCATTGGCGTTACACTCAACAACTTATGTAAGTGAATAAAAATTTCAATTTGACAGAATACAGACATTGTGCATTACGCATCTTTGCCCGAAAAAATCATGAAGCATTCCCAAAAGGAAGTTTTTGCCCAAAAAGCGTAAAGCCTAAAGATTCAATCGCGAGTCTCTTAATTTACCCTACTCTACTTTTATCAGTAGTGCATTCCTTTACGATAAATGTCTGCTTTAAAGCAAAGAATTTGCCAGCTTTATGACTGAGATTAGTTGTTGTGTAGACGGTTACCTTACCTTCTCAATTTTAGATTCAAGAGATCTGCGAATGTCTCGTACTGTCGGACGAAAAGCTGAGAAGAGTTATGGAAGAGCTTTTGAAGAGCATGGAGAAAGGCCTCAGAAAAGAAACTGGTTCGTTCACTTTCAACTACACTTCCCGTAAATTACTCTACGTTTTATTTAAAGATACCCTCCATATAAAAATGCTATCATTTTGAAATCATGGATGGTTTCGATCACCAAGAGATGATCCAAGAGACTAAACGTTTCAAAAGCAAAAGTCATTCAGCCGTCATTTAATAGATTCTGTTCTTCAGTAAACGTACTATCGAATAGAAGCATCAATTCGCTACTCACACTGATCTATTCTACTCAGTAAACCCAAATTACTATGCGCCGACCATTGGCCCCGACTATGTTTACCTTCAAAAGAGAAACGAAGTGAAACTATTAGAACATTAGAATGTAACCTCATCGCTGAAAAGGAAATTCGCGAATGCTCTTACACAGTTTGCATAATGCTGTCATCGTTTACCCTGCTGTATGTATTACACTTTGCGCACGATTCATAGACCGATCATCCACTTTGATGAGTTATATTTTCGTTACTCCATGAGAAGTGGCGAGGACAATATGAAAGTGTACTTTATTATAGCACACATAGCGTAGATGATCTCTGCGATTTTCGATACGCTTCACACCATTAAGATTGCGCACGATTCATAGACCGATCATCCACTTTGATGAGTTATATTTTCGTTACTCCATGAGAAGTGGCGAGGACAATATGAAAGTGTACTTTATTATAGCACACATAGCGTAGATGATCTCTGCGATTTTCGATACGCTTCACACCATTAAGATTTTTTATAACAGTAAAAAACGAATTAAGCGCTATCGTTTAATTCGTTGAAGTGTTTCCTACTGTGGTCTTTTGCGAGAGTATCGGAAATTAGCTGTCTTTTATATTGTCACATTATTTTTCAGAATGAAGATTCGAAGATAATTGTGTTGTCTGCTACTCATTTCTATACTGATGACTAAATTTTCAGCACATATTACTAGCGATTTAACATTATGAAGTAATCGAACTGTTTTGTTAGCCTATGCATATTGTAGCCGCAATAGCTGCCATTAAAATGCTACCGTCATACGTACGCGCGGTACCCAACGGAACGGAACACGGTGACTTTTTGGCGTTGGATCTCGGCGGGACGAATTTTCGTGTTTTGCTTATCAAACTGAGTGGTAACAAAGCCGAGATGACTGGAAAAATCTATCGTGTACCCGACCATATTATGAAAGGAACTGGCACTTCGGTAGTGGCTTTACTTTTTATTTCATTTGAGCTTAATTCTGCTTTTGCGTGCTTTAGTGAACTGATATTGGAGACGACTTATTGCTGAAAAGCTTTCATCGAGGGACTATTAAAGAGAACTTTCTGCTGAGACGATCTTATACCAATTTGTTTAGTGAAGTGTGTTTTCATTTCCGAAATCAGCAGTACAATAATTTCAACTTAGTCTCACTGAATGTGAACTAAATTAAGTCGTTCCAATGACAGAAATGTAGTTTAGTGAGCGCTGCGATTTAAAGTATCGTAAATGTTTCAAGGCAATTCAGTAATATCACCAGAATCAGTGAAATCGTGTTTCTGTATAGAAATCGTGTTTTCTCCTCTTTTTTTATCTAGTTAAGGCCATCACAAATTTGTACTAGCAGTTTTTTTTTTGTGAAAATGAAGGGTGCTATCAATATATTTATTTTATGAGAATGAATTCAAACTATATATCGTTTGAAATGAAGTGGGTAACGAACGTCTCATCACAGTTTCACTGGAAAGAACCTAGGAGAGATTTATGAATTGTTTTCAGTTGTTTGATCATATTGCGGAGTGTCTTGCGAGGTTCATGGAGGAGAATGGACTAATAAACGCGGAGAAATTACCGCTTGGCTTCACCTTCTCCTTCCCATGCAGGCAGGAAGGTTTGACATGTGCAAAGTTGATTAACTGGACGAAGGGATTCAAGGCGAGCGGAGTTGAGGACAGGGATGTGGTAACGTTGCTTCGCGAAGCATGTCAACGACGTAAGGTAAGCTTGCACATTGTTTATCATCTGCTTCATATCTACTTCAGATTTCATTGCTCGATGCAAAGAAAATATTTCTTGAAGTAATTAACCAGTTTTGGCCACATTTGTGGCGTTGAAAACAAACACTGCTTAGAAGTGTAGCATAGGTCGGACTGTAGCGAAGAGCATTAATTTTAGGTAAAGCGTTTTTTAGTGTTAGGTATCGATTCCATTACGAATGAATGCATATGTTGGATTGGTAAGTGTGAAACGTGCAACAGAGGGCAGGCAACAATTCAGTGACGTATTGCATTTAGGATATCGACATTGATGTGGTTGCGGTGCTCAACGATACGGTCGGCACGCTTATGGCATGCGCGTTTAAGGAAAACTCATGTCAAGTGGGCATCATTGTGGGCACAGGCACAAACGCGTGTTACATGGAGAAAATCAGCAACTGTCCGAAACTTGAAGACGAACACCTTGAAGATGATGGCCTTCCCGATGAAGTTTGCTTCTGTTATACATATTTTTTAATACCTTACTTTGCCAAGTTCCGTTGTGAAAGTTGTTTGGTTTTAATCTTGTCAGTGCAGACATTAGAAATTTTCTTCGCTTCAGGATGTATATACTGAGAAAATCGAATGTCGTTTTATGGAGGTGAACAAAAATACATGAGTTTAACATGAGCGTCTCGAAGGTTTTTTCGTCGTTGGGCGCCTCACGCCTATTGTGATTAAAAATCACCGATTACGCTATGAGCCTTGCGCAGAAATTCTCAACCCTGGCTGTTCCAACGTGGACGCCGAAGTGCTTTCATAGCGTTTACGTGTCAAGTTATCACGTCAGTCGTTACCATTACCCGTATTTGTTTTAAGACACCCGCCTCTTGCTACAATTCACGTGAAAAAACATTTGGTTCTTCAGAGAGATGCGACGACGAACAGATTATAATGTTGTTGAGGTACTGTGTTCGCTATTGCTTACGGTGTCACGGATTTTAGATGATTATCAATACGGAGTGGGGTGCATTTGGAGATGATGGGGTGTTGGAATTCGTGAGGACCCGGTTCGACAACGAGGTCGACACAAAGTCGATCAATCCGGGCAAACAGCTGTCAGTTTGAATTGAAATTCTCATACACATTACATAAACACATTGTTTTTGTTAGCGATTGTGGGACACCGAAGGCACTAAAATGATTCATCGACTGTCTTCGTTGTGAAAAGCTACAGATCATATTTACAAATGCGAATATTCGACTTAGCTTAGTGGGCACTGCAATAAAATTCTCGAACAGTGTTGCTCTTCACTGTTTTTAACAAGCACTCCTCGTAGTCACTCTTCAAAGTATTGCTGATAGCGCTTCGCAACGTTCATGTGTGATTCCATTTCGAAACATCTTCCTATTTTTAAAATTCTCTAAATGGGTTTTTTTTCAAATGACCTCTAAGAACAAATGATTTATTCATACAAGCTTTTGGATACGTAGCAAAACACTTTGTTGATGTACTTGTAAAGAGCGTTCATTTAAGTTTCGAGAAGATGATATCTGGCATGTATATGGGTGAACTGGTGCGTGTCATCTTGACACATTTGGCGCAACAGAAGCTTCTCTTCGACGGCGATTGTGAAGCAATTTCGCAGCCGCATTCATTCCCAACAAAATACGTTTCCGAAATCGAAAGGTTCTCAAACAGTTTTTCCTCACATTCTGCTCGTAGCACATTTGTAAGTGGATCGTATCGTTCGGCTAATTTTATCATGGAGAAGTTCAATTAAGAATTTCTTTCGTCAATACTTATGAATACACAAACTTTTGGTGCTTTTAATTCTTGCTGCCGGTTTTCTTTGAGATGAACTGAGACCTCATTGGTTTCGAACGCTTCACTTAGATAGGTTGTATCTTCCGCAGAGAATTTTAAATAACATTGTACTTTTAAAATATGAACAACAATGTTTTCTTTGAAATTAAATTTGCATTTCACGACTTTAATATCGAGAAATCTAATCGAAAGCTGTTAAAAAAAAATTGTCACAACAATGATTTTCTTCTTGGCAATTAAGAGGTTCTCCATGTTCAGCTTAAGGTCACTTTTCTTTTGGCGGCGTTAAACGGATTACCTTCAGGAAAATGGCCTATTATTAAAGGCTGTCGTCGTCTGGATTAAAATACGTTTTCATAGAACGATTTCTGCATACAAAAATTCTTTGAAAAGAGGAAGAAGAGACGAGCAGAAAGTGCACATGCGACGCATAGCCGAATAGCTAGCCACAACACATGTGAGTATGTCGTAGATTAAATGGAGGCGTGCAACCGTAGCACAACGGACAAGAGTCCTTGCTGTGCAAGAGAAAGATGTGCTTGCTCCGATCGGATTCTGCTATACATTTTTCACTAACGTTCCTCTGTGCTCTTCAAGTCGTTGTCTAAGTTATAGCACTTCTACGATGTGACTGCGCCTAAAATATGACTGTAATACGAGAAGTCTAGTGTGCTATATAGTATTTTTGAAATGACTAAACGTTTGAAGTATTGAGCGCATTGCTTTCCCACTAGTGATCATCAGCAGTGCCTTGCTTGGTCGTTTCTGTTCCAGTTTTCTTCACTCAGTGTTGTGAATACGAAGTGTTTCACCAAAGTTATACAGATCGCTATGATTCCCATGTTGAGTGCAGAAATAGTCGTGTATCATTCCGGAACACAAATAGCATTGACACTACTGAAACTTTACCAAGTATGTCTTCGTAATCGTTGGCAGTGTTTTGGCAGCAATGAGATTTTCTTAAATGGAAAATAAACGCTGAGATTTTCTTAAATGCAAAATAAACGCTGAGATTTTCTTAAATGGAAGATAAAAATCAAATGGGAAAAATGAAGATGACGAATTGCAGTGATCTTCAAGAGGATGAGGATCGATCGTTCCAGAAGACTATGCAAATTCTTGAGGATATTGGCATCGAACGTGTTTCGGTTGCTGATTGTATAAACGTCTCATACGTATGCTCACTAGTCAGCACAAGGTTGCTATTACGATTGTGCTTAGCCTATTTCATTAGTTGCCAAACATTACAATATTATCAAATAGATATGCGTCTAACGATATGTAAGAAATCGTTGCCTTTATAAGAACGTAAATGATGGATTTTGGAACCATTTGTTGAACGAACTGTTGTCTCATTACCTTCATTTCGACGTTTAAACATCGCCGTGTGTAAGTGGGAAGTCCAATTTTCGTTAATATTTCGTTACAGTTTCCAGATTTCACATACGAATAATCGCATATTTAATTATTAGAGGTCATTGTCGAAGGAGCAGAAGAACCGTTCGTATAACGAAATTTGAGAGCGATTTACAGTCAGAAGATTGACACACTTCACACGTCATCAAATATGCATTTTTTTCGCCTACTGATTGAGCTGAAAAATATTCTTAACAGGGCAAGTTCTTAGCCTCAATAGTTGATTTATGTGAGTAATGTTTTCAGAGCGGCTTATCTGTGTGCAGCCGGTATTGCGACTTTGTTAAATCGAATGAAGAAGCCGTACGTTACAGTGGGTGTCGACGGTTCAGTCTATAGATTCCACCCGACGTTTCCACGATTGCTTGATCAGAAGATTGACACACTTCTCGACAATAATCTTGAGGTTGCTATTCTTGCACCACAGAATATGGCATCTTGTTTTTTTGTAAGATTTATGCAAAATACTGAAGTTTCAAGACATCTTAAAATTGTTTTCGTTCATGAGCAGCAGATTGGTCTATAAGTTTCACATGTACCGAATGTTTCCGGTTTTCTTTTTTAGTTGGTCTTCGCTTCATTTGCCCAGGTTGATCCAAAAAAGTCACTCCCAGTCTTATTGCCCTGCTGTTTTGGAAATCTCCTTCATGCCGACCCCCCACTAGTCAGTCAACATCACATTTAGTTTCCCCCCTCCCTCACCTACATACACACACACCCACCGCATTTTTCCTATCGTTCAATCGCTTATGCGGTCTTTTCTTACGTATCCGTCTGCAGAAATTACAGAGTGCTTCAAAAATGAAATGATTTGCTTATAGTATCAACTGATGCTTTCTGAGGACGGCAGTGGTCGTGGCGCAGCGTTGGTGGCAGCAGTGGCATCACGTGTGAATCGCGAACGTGCTTGCTCTTTCCGATGAGCATCTGGCACGGCTTGAATAATCGAGAATCCGGTTTTAGCTTCATATGGATATTCTTAAAGACTAGGCATAACTTGATTCCATTCGTCTAAGAACACCCTCTCCTTTCCCGCCGTGTCTCTTCCATGTTCATGTGTATCGATAATTGCATCGTACGACAACGCAATACGAACCAACCTTCCGCTTTTTCAGCCAGTGTTTGTTTCCTGATACAGTTGGATTTGTAGCAAGTGTACTAGTTGCCGAAGCAGTACATTCAGAAATGCATGAGTAATGGCATGAAAGAGCGAAGTTCTGCAAAGGGGTGAAAGAAAAAAAGACGTAGAAACTCATGCGGAGTTCATGGGCAAGCACAAGTGGCCATGCTGTGATTTGATGCATTTAAGTCGATACGGACCAGATTCATAAAACAGAAGAGCTAATTTACTTCCACAGCAGTTAAAGATTATTTGTTTAAAATCGTTGCAGTTATTTTGAGAGCTCTTGAAGACAGTCTTCATGACACAAATTCCACATCCCAAATGATACCACCGAGATGTTGTTCGTTAGCTCACCACTGTTAACAATTGGAATTTTGGGAAACGTCAAACTACTTTGAAGCGTAGTTTCAAACCTACCTTAATACGGCGATATTCTAATGCTTCCAGTCCGACAATTCCTAGCCGAAAAAAAATGGACTTTCGTAAAACATGGTAATAGTTTCAGTCGTTTCCGCTAACACTTGCTACAGATCATGGGACATTAAGAGCTGTTTGAAGGGCCCTTGTCGTAAATCGGATCAGATTCCCGAACATAGTAGAAACACAGAATTCCCTACTCACTTTTTTCTTTCGCTTCGCGAGTAGAGCCACTCATTTTTATTAACGATCTGTTGTTATGTTTATTTTCAAGTGTATGCCCTTTCCACCAGGTTCAGTATAGTTCTAATACATAAATATATGAGAGATTGTCTTATAATTGTGCGCTGATTAATTCGTTCAACGAAATAGATTCGTCTGCTTGCTTTAAGTGGTGTCAAGCGTATTTACAGCTAAGTTGATCGCGTTTGCCTGTTTATGAGGCTTTACGCTTTTGCGATCAGTTTTGTTGTGCTTATTCGAATCGAGTTCAGCATGTGACCGAGTCATTTAGGGGCAACGTTTATTGTTAGTATTGCAGGTTTCAGATGCTCAGAGAACTGCTCCATTTTTAAAGCAGTTCTAATCTTAAGCGTTGTTCTTATCGTCGTTTTTGCTGCATTTTACTTTTTCGCACCACTCTTTGGACTTTCTTCGTTTTTTGAAGAATATAAATGAACATTTGACTTACGCACAGCAAATTCAAATTCCAAACATCTGCGAGTGTATTTTGCCACGAATGTCGCTCGCTCAGACTTATAGTATTGCGCAACCTACCGTACTAAGTAACGCCCAAATTCCCAGCTATCATAGATGATGACGTACAGACGAGGCTTTCTTTCGAACAAATGCAATGTGACTTATTGCGGCTTGAACGTTTGTCCTTGAACTAAATTGCTTACTCAGTCATTATTGGCTCTAGTAATATAAGAAAACAGCGCTACAGCTCGACAGAATATCCTGTATAAATAGAAATATAGTTTAAACCTTAAGCTGTACGGTACTAGACCGTATTTCGGAGTTGCCCTCAGCTCCAAACAGCTACATGTTTGTGGGAGCGTATGATTACCAATATTTAGGACACGTAGCTCATGATCAAGCATCTACAGTAGTGTTGCCACATTATCCGGCAACACTATACTATCCGGCATCACAATATTAAATGGGGGATGAAATGAAAACATCACTGCGGATGCCCTCTAATGTATCACATGCAGTGAAATCACTGCCGATTTGATCGCTTCGCCTTATCCTCAAAACGCTGTCAAGGTGAAGTACATTTTGTTAAGGATCTCCCATCGCTAACCAACGCTCTTTTTTCGTTTTAAATATTGATGATACCAGAATAAAATAGGATTAATTTTATTTAGCTATCCTGCTTACTGAACAGAAATAATAAACTGACGGAAAATGAACAATTCTGCATAAATGAACTAGGGTGGACGCAGTAAAGGGAGAATATACATGAAGCGGGTTGAACGGAACAAGCAGGTCAATGATGTGTATACGCAGACCAAGTTGGACGCCACAAGCATACAAGGACTGAACCTCATGCAACAAACAAGTAACGAGTGTAATTCTTCCTCTAAGAAGTAGCGGCTATGACGGCTGCTCAGCTAAACATTACCAAGAAATCTTTTCCCCAGAAACAATCCCCAGGAACCTCAACATACTCATGAATTTCCACTCGTTCTCAACGTTAACAAAAAGATAATTACTGCGCGTATCCAAATCAGGGCCATTCATTCCTACGCGACAAGTTGCAGCTTTTTTTGTCAACAGTAAAGCAGAATACAACAACTATAGAAAAAAATAAACGAAGAAGATCAGCTAAATGTTTGTTTACATAGCACTAAGCACTGGACGCCACTAGTAGTTGCGATACTAAAACTGCATCAATCGCACTGCTAATTTTTACAGCGCATTACTTTTTTCCATAGACGCATGAACAGCAAAAAAAAAAAGCACATTCAAGAACAAGCAGCATTCTCCTAAACACATACCTGTCAATGAATGCGCCGATGTAATCAAACAAACCTGGAACTGCTAAGCCTTTGGTTCACATGCAGTGAAATCACTGCCGATTTGATCGCTTCGCCTTATCCTCAAAACGCTGTCAAGGTGAAGTACATTTTGTTAAGGATCTCCCATCGCTAACCAACCAAAAAACGCTCTTTTTTCGTTTTAAATATTGATGATACCAGAATAAAATAGGATTAATTTTATTTAGCTATCCTGCTTACTGAACAGAAATAATAAACTGACGGAAAATGAACAATTCTGCATAAATGAACTAGGGTGGACGCAGTAAAGGGAGAATATACATGAAGCGGGTTGAACGGAACAAGCAGGTCAATGATGTGTATACGCAGACCAAGTTGGACGCCACAAGCATACAAGGACTGAACCTCATGCAACAAACAAGTAACGAGTGTAATTCTTCCTCTAAGAAGTAGCGGCTATGACGGCTGCTCAGCTAAACATTACCAAGAAATCTTTTCCCCAGAAACAATCCCCAGGAACCTCAACATACTCATGAATTTCCACTCGTTCTCAACGTTAACAAAAAGATAATTACTGCGCGTATCCAAATCAGGGCCATTCATTCCTACGCGACAAGTTGCAGCTTTTTTTGTCAACAGTAAAGCAGAATACAACAACTATAGAAAAAAATAAACGAAGAAGATCAGCTAAATGTTTGTTTACATAGCACTAAGCACTGGACGCCACTAGTAGTTGCGATACTAAAACTGCATCAATCGCACTGCTAATTTTTACAGCGCATTACTTTTTTCCATAGACGCATGAACAGCAAAAAAAAAAAAGCACATTCAAGAACAAGCAGCATTCTCCTAAACACATACCTGTCAATGAATGCGCCGATGTAATCAAACAAACCTGGAACTGCTAAGCCTTTGGTGTTACTGCACTAAGAGTGATCAGCGAGAAAGTAGCATTACGAACAACCATCACGACTAGACGCTGTACTATAGGAAACCAAGACTAAACGCTGAATAACAGAACGGGAACACTGATGAAGTGAGACTAAACGGAGAGGGAAATCCTCTTCGTAGAATAACAGTTGCGCTGACTTGCATTCACATCGAAGTAGTCTTCACCTTAACGATATTTTCGTCCGGCTCTTGCGGTTGATTGTCCTTCGCAATCGCGTAAGTCAGGAACGCGTAGAAACCTGTCCAGAGTGCGTACGGAATCAACAGAAGTCCGGCTGTTCGGTCGATCTAGAATTGTGTTATTAGCACATTCAAGAACAAGCAGCATTCTCCTAAACACATACCTGTCAATGAATGCGCCGATGTAATCAAACAAACCTGGAACTGCTAAGCCTTTGGTGTTACTGCACTAAGAGTGATCAGCGAGAAAGTAGCATTACGAACAACCATCACGACTAGACGCTGTACTATAGGAAACCAAGACTAAACGCTGAATAACAGAACGGGAACACTGATGAAGTGAGACTAAACGGAGAGGGAAATCCTCTTCGTAGAATAACAGTTGCGCTGACTTGCATTCACATCGAAGTAGTCTTCACCTTAACGATATTTTCGTCCGGCTCTTGCGGTTGATTGTCCTTCGCAATCGCGTAAGTCAGGAACGCGTAGAAACCTGTCCAGAGTGCGTACGGAATCAACAGAAGTCCGGCTGTTCGGTCGATCTAGAATTGTGTTATTTACCTATACCATAGTCATACTTACTAGCTCACGAATACAGCTCGATGCTACCTGTCACAGCTGCAATTCTATTTATACCAGTAGGTAAACATGCCCCCACAGAATACGGCGGCCGCGCGAAACCATCCGTGAAGCACGGGCCAGATCTTGGGTGGAAAAAGGTAAAGCAACTGGAATGTGCGACTTTCATTGAAGGAAAATTCCAGGCCGATGTGAGTAGCAAGCCCACCCCGCGCAAAAATCAGCGAGAAGTTAGCCACTGAATATTCACATGATCAAAGGACAAGTGTTCGGAATTGCGGAAAACCCAAGTACAGAACAGTTGCGGCTGTGAAACTACTCTTGCTGTTCTTCTACATAAACTGCTGAATTTCGATCACAACAACCTGCTTTTTCACAAGAAAGCAAGTAATTAAACAACCACAACATGAATTATGTCGAGTCAAACCGTGAAAGCTCTCTCAACCAAAAATTAACTCCACTCTGAAACAACATTAGGCGCACAACAATCTGCACATCTGCCGTGCTCTTCCGATTAAGCAAATAAAGTTCCAACTGAAAACCACGGAACGAACGAAGCGTTCCAAAAGAGGACACTGCTATAATTCAACAAAAAACCCGCTTTCTAAAGAAGCACTCTATATTTAGTTTCTATTCCCGTCAAAAAACACGACTCCACCGCGAATCAAATATGGCAACACAAAACGACAAATAAACAGCAGCTGTAGGCGTCTTTAAAAATTATTTTAGACTTTTTTTTCGAAAAACAAAGCAGTATGGAAATGTTTTACCGAAGACCCACCTTGTAAAAAGTGTAAGAAGCAGCGACTGCGGTCGCATTCAGAAGTGCCGTGTTGTAGAAGAGCTAAAACAAATTTATTTCCGCATAACTGTTCTTGTAATTCCAAAGCAGCTGTCGAGAATAAAATAAACAGTCCCTCTCGGTCTCCATAACGACACCATCCAGAACGAACAATTCCCAAACAACGAATACTTCATGTAAAAACGAGTGGACCAAAGCGCACTTTAGAAAAGACGCTCATACATACTTTCTTATTCATTACTCGGCTTTCTTCTTCGTTCACATTTTCGGGTTTCTAATCATAAGGGAACGATTAGAGATCAAAATTTGAAACAATTTAAAAGAGGAAATGTTAGAAGCTGCTTCACTGCGCACGGCTGAGAACGTTCCTAGCTTTCGAATTCGCCAAGTCAACGTCCATCCTTCCATCACTTAGTTTTGAGCCCCTATCAGCTGACACGAAAGTTGATAGCCCGTAACCCACAATTCACAATGGAAAAGCGGTCGTTTTCTTAGCCACCAAACGCAGAGGTGCGGTGCTCATGTTCAGTCACAGTTTCACACTGCAAGCATTTCAACTCCCTCTCACACGATGCATTCCCCGTGGGAACTCCCGCTATTTACCAGCTGAACACTGCCACATCCTTTCTGCTTCTCCGAATCCCTGGACGTCTTCATATTCACCACTGCCTACAGGGTAAATCTCAGGAAAACACGTCCATTCGGACAATCTGTACGATACAGGACGAAATCAATCTCCAAATCTTTTCTTATCTACGATTAACAAGCAGTCAACGACGCTCAACAATAAGACTTCCAGAAATCGATCTCCATGTTTAATGAGAAGTCATGCGACCATAAAAATTCATTTTAGCATTAAAGAAGTAGCAAATGGCTGATCGTTGCAACTTAATGAAGTGTGCAAATGAAATTCAAAAGCACTCTGACTCCGCACTAGCCTATTACGGTGGACGTGTTACGGATACTTAGCGCCCCGTACATTAGGGTTCCATACAGCCATTAAGAAAGGAAAATCAAAATAGGGAGGAGAAAAGCTTACGCATCGAAGATTCTTCTTTTTCAGGAGCGGGATGGTGGCCAACGCGAACGCAATGTTCATGCCGTATATTCCAAGTGCGACTTTGGTGTCCGCATAATCGAAGCCTACAACGAATTTCATAAAAATTCCCATTATATTTGTTCCGATTGGGTAAGCTAAGCAAAAGCCCAACGACGAAGCTGAAAAGTGACAGCTAAAGCACTCGGTGAAAAAGCGGTGGAGCGTTCCTTGAGAACAGACGCTAGAAAAAACTGCACGATAAGCAACGGTGAAAAAGCTTTCGATTTTTCAACGAAAGATAAGCCCTCAGACTCTACAATAGAAATAAGAAAGTGCACTTCCCAACTCATTTTTGAGAACGCTCAAGAAAATTTAATGGGGGCGACAAAGACAGTGTGCGATACCTCCACCGGTCTTGTAGACAAGATAGGAGGCGTATCCAAGCGGGCTCATCGTCAGCAAATCGAGTGCCGAATAAAGCCGCACGTCTTTAGGGGCCCAGTTCGGCTTTTTCGTCTTCTTAAAATCATTACTACATTCAAACGATTCGATAAAAGCTTCATTAGCTACACCGAATTTGTTCAAAACCAGCTTCCTGCTGATCGCATTTGTTGGATGAACATTTAGCTGCTCGTTTAGTAACTTGCTGCCTTAAAAAAAAAACGTGAAATTTCCAATGAAGCAAACTAAAACGAAAGAGTGTTAAACCCCTTCTTTGTATAAAAAAAGAATAAAATAGCTGCTTTCGGTGAATTGCGCTCACTGATGCAAACGGTGAACGAAATGGCACTCGTTTAGTGGTTTCCTTTACAACGCTCACTTCAACTCTGCAGATTCCTATTTTTTTTTGCCTGTCATTTTTAGGAAACCTGACGATAAAAAGTTTCTGTTTATCAGTGCAATTTGCAAACTTTTCGATATAAAATCGCTTAAAAAGATGAAAAGAACTCAGTTTTGTGGCATTGTTTGTGTCACATAGATTACAGTGGAACTACAAACAATGAATAAATCTACCCAATATGCTCCGCGTCAAAGACGACTGAAATGAACGCTCTGAGGTGGCTGGTTTCCCATTCGTGGAAATGATTTAAGGATGCCACATTTAAATAAAGTCCCTAAATGTTGCAAAGTGATCAGTAAAACGGGACGGGTGAAAAAGCACGTTTAAATCAAAACCCCTTGATGATCAAAAAAAAAATACAGCTCAAATTTCTTCAAATGTTGGCATTAGTCATCTCTTAAGATTTACGCAACAAATCAATCATCTCATCTCGTCCGTAATCACCAACCGTCTCTCGCACACTTACCTTTTTCACCCATTAATCGCTCAATTTGGGATGAAGCGAACAGAACAATAAAATCCTGAGCCCACAACGGTTGCAATGAGACTTCGGGTTCATGTTGCAAGAAACACGAAATGCACCACAATTGGTAGCACTACAACAACTAACATACGTGAGGAATACAAAATATAACCACAGTCAGATAACATAACTGACCAATAACGAAAGAGCATCAGCACAGAACCCGATCTCGAACAACTCGCTACCTCGGTCA
Organism: Toxocara canis; assembly: GCA_000803305.1. Lineage (NCBI taxonomy): Eukaryota > Metazoa > Nematoda > Chromadorea > Rhabditida > Toxocaridae > Toxocara > Toxocara canis. Next base: position 16,675 of record JPKZ01000895.1, read on the forward strand.
TGCAAGAACTCCATTCAGAACGTCTCATGTCGCCCAGCTGGCGATGGAAGTGCGAGGAAGAGGCTGGGATGGATCGAGGCCAAAAGGGGAGCCACGATGTACCATCATTTTCTGTCATACAATGTTTCTGAGTACCTATCTGGCGGCCACCAGCTACTGCAAATCAGCCAGTGGGATGTGCCAACTGCAACGGTGATCACAATGGAAAGATGCTCAGTATAGCCTTATTGACTCCAAAATTAATCACTGTTTCCATAGTGAGAAAATCCGTAATGTTATAAAGCTTGCACCCAGCAAAGCGATTTACAAGCAGTTGTTCGCACGAATTCATATCAAACCCAAGAAGAAGCTCACCGTCCACCAGTCGACTACATCACGGTCGTTAACGAATGCCAGAAACGCTGTCATCGCTGCACCTCCAGGCACCGCTGTAGCCAGAAGAGCCTTTTTGCTATCGTCCGACGTCCATACCATTTTTGTGCGACAGATGACTTCACCTTAAATTGCAGTTTAGTACCATTATACAGCCTATTACTCAGCACAACGTTCACAGCATACTGCCCAACAAGCAAACAGCTTGCCGGAATATAGAGTGCCGCACTGTGACGACCAAACATCCTTGCTGGCATGGCAGGACTTTGACAGCATTCCCTCGCGGAAACCCTTTTCTGATGGGGGATGGGGATCCCAACAAACCACCTCGACTTTTCAACCGATGACCGAGGCGACTCCCACCTCCCTCACACCTCGCGGAACAACAGCCCGACCACTGTCCTTCCACACCTCTAATCCTCTCACAATTCATTTTTTCGCTGCACATAGATTCCCCGCTGTGCAGTCCTAATTCCTCAACTACCGAATGGCACAATGCACTCGCTCTTAACAAAAATCTACAGTGTTCGAAGTGTCTTTATGAGACCAAGAAGATGAAATGTTTTTGTGATCACTCCGCTGCAACGAATTATGCTGAAGACGTATTCATGCTAAAGTTATCCAGTTAGTAATTGCTAAAATCATTTCAAGTACTAGTTCCAGTTCGGGTAAGTTTGGATGAATTCAGCTGCATGAAATTCACTAAAGAGGAAATAAAATGGAGTGAATTTTGAAACAAGAGCAAGCATCGTTCGTTTCGAAAGAGTATAACGCACATTAGTTGCTGTACTTCAGCACTGAACAAAATCGATCGGCTCATGATACGAAGGAAGCATCACTTATCAGAATGCTGCTGCTCGCAAATTTGGGAACGTTTCATTACGGTCTGTTTTACGATATTTTCGAAAACACTGTACCACACATTTCTACATTATAGAATCCATATAACAGCATTTTAAAAAATAATAAAAATCGCATTCGGAAGTACACATCAAGTGCAATAATCTTAGTTTCTAAACGAAAGGAAGTCATGATGGTTTTTTAGCACCCGAACTGTGCTTCCAGTTGGTCAACTTAACCACTTCTCAAAACATCCGACTCACAAGTTAACACTGCCTTTATGAAAGTGCACATTACGCTTTTGATGAAAGCAATAGAGCAGATTAGAGTAAACGTATGTTTATAAGCGAAACGAAATGTAGATATTACACGTTACGAGCGAATTATGATAAGTTGTGTGAAGTGTAAAACATAGCCGCGACCAGCTGTTACGGAACGCAAACGTCGCAGTACACAATGGTTCCCTGTCGATTGGTTCTTATGTTGGGTGGTCCTTACGTCACAGTACCATACTTTACGAAATGAAATTATTGTATGCGCAAAAATGTTGCCGTTAAGTAAGCAAGCAAGCACAAAGCATCGATTGTTGTTAGCAGTGAGCAGCGGCTTTTGTCTCAATGAGGTGAGCCGTGAGATGTCCTTGAAAGCAAAGGAGATATCTGTTCGCGCTTAGCTCACATTTGCAGCAAACCCTTATCGCTTAAATTCACGACCAATAAACTTCAGCCGACTAAATTCAGCGTCCTCAAGCGAAAGGTAATACGCGGCGATGGGCAGCGGCACCATCTGGGATACCGCACGTCTTACAATTGCGGATGTATGAAAACAAATTAAAGTGCGGGAAATGGAATTCACGCGCACATAGTATCTCGTGTGCATACTTTCCTCTTTTCAGTATCGTTCTGCCGCTGACTTCACATACAATCGAAATGGGTGAGCCCGAAACTGCATTGCAGCAAGGCAGATCTCGTACCCTGTCTCACCCTGTGTGGCAGTTTTACGAGGTGGTTCAGGGAGGCTATGTGTCCGAGGTGTGGTGGGCGCGAACTGCTGAACACGACGAATGCTGTGAAGCACTTGAAAGTGCGACATGAAGCTGAATATGCACACGTGGTGCAGGAACTCAAACATCGCAAACAGTCGGTAAAGCGGGCAGCGCCATCGACAACGCCGGAAGAATACTGAAGGATTTCGGGAAAGGGAACGCAGGATAGCGCCGAAAAAAAAAACGGTGCGTGAGGGTTCTGCAGAACCTGATCGCCCTACCGGATGTGTTTCTCACCCAGCAGTTTCGCGAGTATGCAGCCGCGCTGGATCCGCGGTTCGCCCTGCCCACTTCCCGAGGAGGCCTTTGCTCGCTTTTGGACGGGCGATTGCAAGTGATCAAGGAGAATATTGTGCGGGAAGTGGAAGGATCTGCTGGAGCATTAGTCACCGTTGACATCTGGAGCGGAAGATATATCAAGGATTCGTTCATTGCTGCAACGATCCATTACACAGGAGGCGGATCTCTCAAAAATGTTTTTGGGTTTGAAGAGACTGAAGGGGCGTCATGATGCGAAGACAGTTAAACGAAGCTACCTTAAAACCCTGAACAGCGAGGGCATTAGCGAATCCTCAATATACAGAGTGGTAACTGACTCAGGCGCAAACATAGTGTGCGGCAGAAATACAGAAATATTTACTCACTTTGGTTTTGGTCAGAAAGATTTACTCACTTAGGTTTCGGTCAGATTTCGAAAGTAACCAAACAAAAACCCAAACGACAACACAACTTAAGCTAAATTCCACTTGCAGGAAAAGAATTTTTATACTAATTCCAGTGTTTATACTTGCGCATTTATTGTGGCTTTCGTATACAATTATTCTTTTAGATGGTTTCTGTATTGTGTTGTTGTTCTTTGTGGCTTTGTGGCTTTCGTATATAGTTGTTCTTCTGCATGCATTCTGTATTATAAATGAAGATGTTTATACTAGATGTACGCGAAAATTTCCAGTCGTTATTGTCAGGGTTTGTTCTCCTGCTTTTAGCTTTAGCTGTGGGAGGAAAAAGCCGACGTAAGCATTTCTATATTTCCATAAATGAAGACTCCACTCATATACATAGACCCTACAATGGGCGCATCTCTCTGTTCTTTCAAGGAAGGAGTGCGATTCGCGTGAACATTTGTTTGGGCTTTTGATATACGTATGTGCTGCCTCGACTTCTTGTTTTGCGGCTCGTTCCCCAACTGTCGCAGTTCATGCGGATGCGATCTTTTTGGAAGTGTCCGGTGTCTTTCCCGTCCTCGTGTTTCTAACCTCACCTTTTTGTTGTGTGATGCATTCTCCAGTTGTTATGTACTTCATGCCTATACGGTGACTTGCTCAAGCGCTTTTCATTACTGCTCAAAACAAACAGATCTTTTGACTGTTTTTCACCTCAACCGTGGATATTTTTTTATCTTTTTTCGCTAACTTCGCTTTTTTTTCGTCGTTTCACCACTGGTCACTATCTTCTGTCCGTTGGCTCGCACAGTTTTGCTTTATTTTACTTATCAATAAAGTAATCTGTGCTCTTTTGTTCATGCATGGCAAGAAAAACTGCAGATACGAAAAGTACAGTATTGGTATTGTGCTTTTTGGGCCAAAATACTTAGTACAGTATCGTGCCATATTTCGGCCGCCAAGTGCAGTATAGGTGCGGTACGATCCGTCTTTTCAGGGGGTAGTATTTGTACAGTATAATACCATTTTTCGAAGGGAAGTACAAGTACAGTATCCTATCAAAAAAATCTGGTATGATGGCATCACTAGTAGCGAGTGGAGCACATCATAGGCATTATATCTTTCGTTTCGAAAAAATACGATAAATAGGTATCATTGTAAGAGAGAGAGAGAATCTTTATTTACAATAAAGAAAGCATGCAACAACACATCCAGAAAAAAAAATAAACACAAATGCTATAATATATTCATAAGTATAAATACTGCAATTAACTATGCGTTTAAAAACCCATAGACATTGATGAGAGTAAGAAAAACAAGAGATCATAAGCAGTGGACATGTAGGAATGCATAATAACATTCGATAATGAATTACAGCCAGCAAGCAGCAGTTATTGTCGATAGATCACACGGCTCCAAGCGTCGCCTAAAACAAGACAAATTACCAGCCATAACGACATCACATGGCAAGGAGTTCCAGAGAGGTACAACACGAAAAGCAAAAGAGTTGAGCACATCAGTTCGACTCGTTGTCTTCCTTTCGATTTGCAGAGGATGAAACCTCAAGCGTGATGCAAACTTTATGAAAGAAAAAAATGCTCTTGAACGGAATTCCTGAAAAACCTTTAACAATCAGAAGGTCATTGACATAAAACAAAAATAATAGACGCCCCAGAATGCTACCTTGCGGCACCCCATTGAGCACAAAATGGAAAGAAGACAAGGCGTTCCCGACTTTCACTCTAAAACTGCGTCCACATAAAAAGTTTTTTGACCAAGTTAGGACACTGCCAACTATTCCACAGGCCTTCAACTTCAGCAGTAGTTTTGGATGGGTCACCGAGTCAAACGCCTTGGCAAAGTCAAGATAGACCACATCTGTTTGGAAACCATTATTGAGACCAGCATACCAGTCGCGGCAGGATGTCAAGAGCTGTGTCAGCGTAGATCTTCCTTTCAGAAAACCATGCTTGTTATCGCTGATAATGTTAGAAAGACTAAGATGACTCAGTATCGATTTTCTTAGAGCAATTTCAAGCACCTTGCAAAATGATGAGGTGAGACTAATGGGACGGTAGTTGGAAATACGGTTTAGAGGGGGCTTTTTCGGTAATGGTGTTACTATTGCAGTTTTCCGAAATTCGGAACGGTGCTCAGTGCAATACTATGCTTGAGTAGGATACATAAGGGGTAACAAAGGCCTGTCGCAGCTTTCTTGATAAATCGCGAAGGTATACCCTCTGGTGTCAGCGATACCTTATCACTAAGATCAGAAATAACCTCTCTGACTATGTCTAAATCTATCCTGAGGGCACCCAGATGATGCCGCGTATTCATGTGGAAGGGCAGAAGAATGCCGTTTTCTGTTTTAACAACCTGCTCGAAGAATGAGGCAAATTGTTCCGACTTTGCATAATCATCAGAGAGGTGATGACCGTCGTCAGTAGTGATGGATCCAATGCAGTAACGTGACCTGATTTTGTCGTTCATGTATATAAAGAACGCGTCACGGTTATTAGAAAAAATAAAGCGTTTTTCACGATTCCTTGCCCACTTTTTGCATACCTTGCGGTAATCTTAGGAGCATTTTCAGAATGCGGTCATTTTATACATTTTTCGCCTATCTTCCCACAGGAAATATCGCTTCGAAGCTATTCGCTGAAGATAAGGCATTCGGGCAGTAAGCGCCTTATTTTTCCGTGGGGGGACAAACCTATCAATAGCACGACTCAACAAGTCTAAACATACAGCATACATATCTTCTAAGCTGCGACATGAAACAAATTCAAAATTCCAGTCGTATCCCAACAAGTAATAATTGATCTGAGCCCAATCGCAATGGCTGTATTTACGTTGGAGGTCTGCTACAACTGGTCGAGAGGACCCAGTAACTTCAAAGCTAATACCACAGTGATCACTCGTTCCAAAGTTCGGAGTTACGCGAGGATTGCTTATTAAAGCGGCATCTTTGCTCAGTAACAAATCCAGCAAGCTGTTTTCGCGAGTAGGCTCATCAATCAGGCTAACAAGACCACATTTTGGAAGAAAGTCGGTCAACATATCCACATTATAGCTCCTAATTCGGGAAAGTGGGATGTTGAAGTCACCAACAATGATTGTGGTATGGACAACGCAGCACCAGTTAGTTAAGCAGTCGAAAAACTCCCTAGTTTCCTGAACACTACATTCTGGTCTACGATATGCCACTATAAAACGAAAATGATAAGCATTTGCACACGAAAAATCAGCACTCACAAGCTCACATCCGGAGTTCAGCGCCAACGTTTCAGTTCCTTCAAATGAAAGATGCCTTTTCGCCAGAATGGCGACACCACCCCCTTTCATACTGCAAGACCTGTCCGAACGAAGAACATTATATTTAGAGTTCAGTGATAACAGTGAATCGGGTATTTTATCTGATAGCCATGTTTCGCAAAGACCTATAATGTCTGGAGCGTCAAAGCGCTGAAGAGATTCTAACACCGGAAGCTTATTCAAAACAGAGCGACAATTATAGAATACACAATTAAAAGATGATACTTGTTTAACCGAGTTGATGCGACCGGTAGGTGAACGAAAGTTGCTCATGTTATCCTGATTTGCGTTGTTCGAGAAGACAGTCAGCCGTGTGTGTGTGTGTGTGTGTGTGTGTGTGTGTGTGTGTGTGTGTGTGTGTGTGTGTGTGTGTGTGTGTGTGTGTGTGTGTGTGTGTGTGTGTGTGTGTGTGTGTGTGTGTGTGTGTGTGTGTGTGTGTGTGTGTGTGTGTGTGTGTGTGTGTGTGTGTGTGTGTGTGTGTGTGTGTGTGTGTGTGTGTGTGTGTGTGTGTGTGTGTGTGTGTGTGTGTGTGTGTGTGTGTGTGTGTGTGTGTGTGTGTGTGTGTGTGTGTGTGTGTGTGTGTGTGTGTGTGTGTGTGTGTGTGTGTGTGTGTGTGTGTGTGTGTGTGTGTGTGTGTGTGTGTGTGTGTGTGTGTGTGTGTGTGTGTGTGTGTGTGTGTGTGTGTGTGTGTGTGTGTGTGTGTGTGTGTGTGTGTGTGTGTGTGTGTGTGTGTGTGTGTGTGTGTGTGTGTGTGTGTGTGTGTGTGTGTGTGTGTGTGTGTGTGTGTGTGTGTGTGTGTGTGTGTGTGTGTGTGTGTGTGTGTGTGTGTGTGTGTGTGTGTGTGTGTGTGTGTGTGTGTGTGTGTGTGTGTGTGTGTGTGTGTGTGTGT
>JPKZ01000895.1:26320-62948 GCA_000803305.1 Toxocara canis
AAAACATGTTGGAATCTCGTTCCTTTCAGGCTGCGTGCGTTGCGAAGAACCTGCTTCGCGTCATGCGAATTGCCAAAGATAACTTTAATTGGTCTCTTTCTGCTCTCTTGCTGCGATCCCATTCTGAAGATTTGGTGAGGAACGGAATCGGGATTGTATCAAAGATATCTAGGACCGTTCCACAGTCGACATTATTCCTTTCTCTGGGAGGGACATCAGTAACTTGATTCACTCCCACAAGAGCAACAGACCTTCCGCGAATTTCTTTCTCCTCGAGCTGTTGAACTGAATCCAAATAATGAGTACCTTGGTCGAATTGCGTTGGTGCCACCGTTGATTTCACACTGTCCATCACTTCTTGAACCAGCGCTCGAACCATCGGTATAAGTTGCTGACGGATTTCGGCCATGATTTCCTCACGAAGATCAGCCCGTACGTCAGCGCGGAATTTTGCGTACGTCTCCGAACCCATGCCCAACGCCATCGGTACCTCAAACTTGGGTAATTAAACTTGGGTAATTTGTAAAGTATGCATAAAAGTGTGCAGTTTGAATGGCTTTTACTTATGACAAATTAGTTTGTTCTATCGTTAAAGAAACGTCCTAACGAATGCATACTACGCATGAAAACGAATCAAGCACAAACGATTGTACATAACGTTCAGACGTGGATGACCAGATTGCCCGCACCAATCCTATCGCACGTTACATGGCCATTTTACTACTTTTCGCTCAGTTGCTCCACTTAAACGTTATCGCTAAAAACCAAATTTTACGCTGACAACTTATCTTATTTAGCATTTAACTGGCTTCAAATAATAATTTCTCTTCCTGATACGGTTAACGTACACATCACATAGCTAAATCATCATACATACCGCTCGTTACGCGATCTTCATTCGTTAGATCTATGGCCTTCAATAATTTTACAATCTTCGGACTGCCTATCTCCACTCACTACGCTAAACAATTAATTTCAGCTTTGAGTCCGTAGCGATCTTAAATAGAGCTATATAGTGATAATGATTGCATGCGCAGATAAGCAGAAGAGCAGTCTTTGAATAAATTCGTTTATTCCTCTCAAATCATGGATAAAACTCCAATGTAAAATATGACGAACGAATACAACGAAGAATATACAACAAACTGAAAATAACATCTCAATGGAACGATGGAATACCAACATGTCATATGCGACTGAACCCTCTTGCACCTCCATTTTCTCCCCCCATCCGTCCTCCCAAGCCCATCTCCCAAAAAATAAAAGTATTATCACACAGAAACACATCTAGCTAGCCGAATACAACATACTATTCAAACTATTAAAACTAGTGTAAACCTCACCGTCAACCAGTCGCACTCAAAGCGCCATTCTTTAGTTCAACAATGCATGATCGCCCCTCTTTCCATCCGAACGAACATAAAAACTAGCAAAAAAGATCGCCACATATTTTGCAAGAGGTATGTGATGTGACTGGTCAAACAGAAAGACGGAAAAAAAGAAACAACCACAGCAACAATAGACAGCTCGTGGTGAGTGAGCAAACCATTTTCTGAGAGAACCTGGACAATTAACAGACATGGATGTTAGGGAAGGGGCAAAGCAATCAAGAAAATAAAGGCAACAAACAACTGAGCGCAATCTGTTATTCTTTCTCGGCTTGCCAAATACACACAATAAAACGCATTTTCTCATTTCAGGCGCTTCTCTTCATAGGCCATGTATGCATAATAGAATGTACAAAGAAACAGCGGCACATATTTTTTCGAAGGGAAACGGCGGAAGACGAAAATAGGGAAAAAAGAAGAAAGAAAAATACCAAACAAACAAACAAACAAATAACAACAACAAACGGAATGCTGGAGAGAAAGCTTGAGGTACAAAAAAGCGAAAAAAAAAAACAGCACTGTCAGTACATTTAAAGATCTTACCTCGTTTCGGAGCAGAAATACACACAGTTCACGCAAACCTGAAATGCTAAGTAGACATTCTAGTTTAGGGAGGTTTAAAAAAATATGTAAAATTAATTGGGCGGGGGTGGGGGGTTGGGGAAGTTATATAATGTTTGAGAAATGACTATAAATCGAAAAGATACTGCAAAAAAAAAAGTGAAAAACAGTTAAAATCCACAGGGTATGGATAAGGCATGCAAATGTCCGTCGACTGCAGGCAGCTAATAACGCATTCAATATTTTAATCATGCAATCAGGTGCCCATTGACGCATGCACATTTTCACTCAACCAACCCGTCATAAACGACCAGCTAAAGGCTTTGATTGCACTCGACGGTCGAAATGAAACTTAAGAAATCGTTGAGACTGACTACGATACAGTATGCGACAGCAAACATGTCAGAGAAAATCTGGAAAAAAAAACTAACTAAATGCAGGCTTATCTCATAAATAAAAGAGATACTTGTCCGATCCGGAGAGTTCTAGCGAACCTTAGTTCGTCACAATAGCACACTGCAGAAAATCACAACTCGAATAGACAAACACGTATTAACAATCTTTTCCCTGCGACCGAAGGAACTGTAAGCACAATACCTGAGATCGAAAAGGATAAAAATGCTGGTTTACATGAACTAGGACGCAGGTGGAAAAAAAGGAGAGGCGAGAACAATACGGAATGGATGAATAAGCACTGGCCATGAGAATGATGGATAAGGAGCGCTAACTGCAGATTATTCGCCATTTTCAGCACGGAAGCACGCGACCGCTTTGCGCAGCAGCTCCACCTCGCCCGAATCGGCGATCACCTGTAGCCGTTCGTCAAACTCCTTAAAATGTGGTATGGATTAATAACGTGCTGCTTTGATATTCACTTGCTACTCGTCCATAATCATTTTTGTTCACTGTGAACTATAACAACCATTTAAACTGAACTCAGTTATACAAAAGATAACATGATACACGCAAAAGAAAGGTTACGCAGAGGCGAATGAACAGCAAAGAGATTGGAGCCGGAAGGCGCACATCGTTATTGTCGCCAGTAAAACGTTCATAAATGCTAAAGTCAGAGACCACCTTATGACGCAAAATAACAACGTCGTGGGTGGTCCGGCGTTTAGAATTTAAAAAAAAAAAAAAACGAAATGAGCCTTACGCGACAATATTCACAAAATTCACACAATAGCCTGAGCGCTATGCGACTGGCAACTTCCTCTAAGGCTCCTCTTGGATAAAATGTAATGCGCGTTGAACTGCCATTTGCTTTTAAGCACAAGTGCATCAATAACCAACGTCATATCAAGTACTTGCCAAGAACGAACAGTAACGGAGCTTGATAAAGTAAGTACCAGCAACGATGTAGAACTTATGAGACAACAAATGCAGTCCCAATTTTGCGAAATATAACAAATGTTAAGAGAAACACTAATTTTTTTGGGTTACACAATGATGATGAATTTGGCAATAAATCCACGCAGCCAAGCATCCTCGAAAACTTCAAAGGTATGCCGCCCACACAAAACGCGACAAATTACTACATTCCACCTTGCGACAAAATAGGGTGCAACTACTCGCTATCTAATGGTTAAAGCTATTCGTGCTGATATTTAAAGAGAAATGAATAAGTCTGTGTTATCTATTGATGCCGAAGTAAGGTTACTGTACTGATCTACGCTCGAGCTACACAATTTATAGGACAGACAACAGATGGGGTAGCGGGATCTTCAACTAGCAGCACACAGGGTTAAGAGATCTGTTGGAAAACCACTAAGTAAATCAGACACGATCGTCAAATAAAACCGAGACCAAACAAAATAGAACCAAACTGCTTGGAGAGTTGTCCATCTGATCAAAACTGAAAAAGGCATCAATGAAGTAAACTTCAAGAAATCATGGTAACCTTATCCATTCCTCGAAACTTTTTTAGCAGCAGGTCGATTCCGCACTCGATTTCCGGCAAAGGCATCGGGCTGTTACCCTCCAGAACACATATGCCCACGAAAATGATTATCCAACTGGTGTGCTAAACAAGCACCATTACTCCTGTGAAAAACTCACACGTTACCAAACAACTCTAGCCTATTGAAGCAACATTTCACGGCATGCGTCATCAAAGAAAAAGGAAAAAAGCAAGCATTAAATCTGCACTGATGCAAACAGAGGAACTGAAGCAAAAAAAAAAAGAGGAACGTTTACAATAAAGAAAAACGGACCTACGAAAGTAGCGTGCCCGTTATGTCTTAGGCTTATTGATGATTTCTCGTAAACGGTGACATATTGAATTAAACTTTCAGGATAGGTTTCTGAACACGGAAAAGACGAAAGCAGCGTCACTGACAGACAGTATTTTACTGCTAAATAATGCCCAACGTTAAAAGTAACGTCACCAGTCCCCTAAGCTATAAGTTAATCCCATTTATTAAAGAATTAACCTGTGAGGCGCCTTCGTTTTGCGCCGTTTTAGTGCAGATAGAGCTTACTGAATGAAGGAACGGGCCGCTACAGCATTTGAAAGTCAGACGCAACCAAGTGCTTTACTTCGGCTGGGACAGCAGCCAAACAAACGATGTGTTGGCAAAAGTCGATAAAGCGCAACAAAAGTGTTACACCAATCGAAAATAACTGTTTCTTGGAAAGGGGTTTTTACCTTGACAATGATATTTCTCACGTCCTGTTCGGTCTTAGAATCGACGGTATCGGCCTTGTCAGGAGAAGCTGACGCCCAGCGAGTGAGAGCCTGAATGAAGCGCTTGCCTAACTGCATCTGCATATCGCATTCATCTAAACCGATTGCCGTGTGTTCCAGGAAAATCGACTTCAGGTCCAACTCTTTCAGTGTTGCATGCAAATGCAAGAAGAGTGCCTTCGGGTCATCTTCTGGAAGCAACATCTTGGAACCAGTTCACCTCAGGTCAGCAACAGTGCCTTCTGAAAATCTGACAACGGTAAAGTAAACAAACCATGGTCATGCTTCGTATCCACCAATCAGCGAGATTTTGAGCAGGACGGCTTTCAACACTACCTTAGCATTCTCTATATTCCATTATCCTAGAGACGATTTTTTTCATCCCATTACGAAATAGGGAAGACTGCTTTTGATGGTCAAATTTCAGAAACGAACAACTATTAACGCGTTTGTTGGAAGTTACTGTACTTCCGCCTCACTACCAGACTGATATCTTAACGGTTAAGAACGAACAATTCCACAGATGCTCATCCAACTCAGCTAGGCACCTAAGCGTTGAAAAGAGCGAATGGTATGCATCCAATCGAGTTGAACTGTTCCAGAACAGTATGTTCCCGAATCAGACACTTTTAAAACAACGTGTGCAACACGCTCACCACCTTAAAATATAATATGCGAGTCATGAAAAAACAAAGTGTTGCTTGCTGCAGTCATGTATACAGTCACTGAAGTTTGCGTGCCACAACATAAGGACCGATCGGAAAGTTAATCGCTGTGTCGCTGTCGGGTATTCGTAACGCACAACCCCGCTCCGCAATACCCCCTTGTTTGCGGTTCACTGCTTATTGTGATCTCATTAAAAACATTCCTTGACACGCATTTTCCATAAAAATTCATTAAAAACATATTTCCTGCGCCACAAAAAGTTGATTCGAACCTCCTTGACTCCGCTAAACCTCTGTTGAACATATGCAACCGTTACGGCGGCCAACTGAAATTCGTCAATTTATGCAGAAACCCGATTTTTGTCAATGTCCTACGTTTAACTATTAGCAGTTGTAGTCACCTTCAAAAATTACTTTGGCAACATTAGCAGAGGTGGAACGTATGAGCGGAGTTTATTTTTGCACATTTATGAGAAATGCCAACAATTACCATAATAACTGGTGCTGATCTGAGCATTCAGATGTAACAGGTGTCGAACTAATTAAATCTGCGATACTGGCTGTTCTTCTTTCTTACGAGCAGCAATAGTCAATTCCACAAAAAAAGTAAACAAATGGTATTGCACAGCTGCTGTAAGCTTACCGGTCACAATTACTGATGAATGAAAGTTGACAAAAAAGTGGAGAAGAGATGTGCAAGAAACTGTGGGGAAGAAATGGGACAAACAGGACCATTCCGCAAATAACAACACCCTTAGCATTCAGGCGCGCACCTGCTTTCCCAAAGAATACGCCAAACAAGAATTTCGGCGCGGCTCGTTGTTCGCTGTCGCCAACCAAACGCCGCCATCGACGACGAGTTCCCCGCTAACACCTGATGGTCCTCCTAGTAAAGAATGTCCCACGCGAGCAAAGATCCAAACAAAAAAGCAAGTAAAAAGCACCCGCTCCCCGTCGGCAAAGCCATGGTTCAGGTTTGCTGCCGGCTGGTCGCCAGCCACCGTTCTTCGCAGGCAAAAGGTGGGAAATTTGAAATCTTGTTAACATAGCTGCTAATTGTTCTTCGGATTTCGATAGCATTTTGCGGAAAAAGGATAGAAGCGGGGATGGAGGGGAAGGCCTTTGGGGATGCAGCTTCCTAGTTCTGCGCACTACTTCCTGCAGTTCTTGAATACGGAAGACAGGTGACCGAGGCAGCGCCTACCTCACAGATTTTGATCCAACCATTTTTCCTTCCATTCGTCTTTGATATGTGCTGCGCTTTTGCATTGTGTCATTTCGTATTTTCGTTGAATCTTCTTTGCTGGTATTATTGGCGTGGGTTTGCATGAATATTCTTCCCAGGTTCATCATCTGGGTAGGGCTCATCCTTAAATTTCCTTGAAGTGACTTATTGTGAATGGCGCGGTTTCGAAAGTTGCAAACAATGGAAAGTTGTAGTAGCAATGTGTGAGTGCCTAAATGTTTGGTCTCAACTTTAAGGAGACCATTTTAAAACTTAGTACTCTTACTGCCTAAGAGCCTAGAAACCTCGGCATTATGCCTTCTTCTTCACTCGTTCAGCAGTCATAGGATATCTCTTTTTCGAAGAAGTCGTTGTATAATTTTAGGCAATATTCCGCTTACTCGGTCGATCAAGACTTCTTCCTGTTTCTCTATCTGCTTTATGTATCTGATAACACTGGACCACTTTTCGCCGTCACACTGACCGCAGGACATGGACCAAATGAGGTTTTTGATATTTAATTACGTTCCTTGTGAGGTGCAATTTGGTGGTCAATTGGTTCCATGATTATCACTGCTGTCTGTTATTGCCATCAACGGTGATCTTATTGTTGATTTCGCTCGTTGCCACACTTTTATTAGCGTTGATCTCGAGAATGTTATCGTTGTTCGTATTCGCGATAAGTGCCGCTGATCGTGACAGTGTTGCGTTAATTAAGGTGTTGTTGTTTACACGCACTGAGTGGTACGCTCCATTTATGATAATAGGTGGCAAGGGATGAGAGGGATTGCAGGTGGAGGTGATGCAGCACAAGGATTTTGGCTGCATCTTGTAAATCAGATCCCAAGGCGACTCGAAGTACGTTAGCAACAGAATTTAATATCTGGCTGCGGAAGAACTGTTGAGGTGATGAGTCTAGGATAGAGGATGGTGGATTATGTTGAAATATGCAAAATTATGACGTATTGTTGCAATGACGATTTTTTAAAGCCGTTTCACTTTGTGTCACTCAGCTGAGGGACCAATATCGATGGTCTAAAGATGTCGGAAGGTGTAGAAATTATGTGCAGAATTTTTCTTTCTTGTGCGACACCGTAATCAAATTGGTGAGAAACTCTGTTGACTTATCTCTCGTCTATTCTGAAACAATTCTTTACAATGATTCGTTCAGAGTTGAGGGACTGAAGCAGCGATGTGTAATGCACTTAACACCCACACTTTCATAACTGTTGTTTAACTCACGCGTACAAAATAATTTTACTCAGAAAAAAAGGTATAATTTTGTATTACAAAGCCTGAATTTAGTTCTTTCAAAAAAACGTCCTGCTAAGAAGGACTTTGCAGAAAAAGATTTGCTGCAGTAAAACACTATTTGTTTTTGCTTTGTCTCCGATACGATAAAAGGGCGTCTCGCAGTTAACGCCTCCGGGTTTCTAATTCTTTTCCTTCGCCAACCAGAGCCCAGAGAACGGATGAATAGTGCTGCTCATTTACATGAACTTCTTATTGATATACACTTGCTTTACGCAGGGGGTGGCGGAGAGATTTCAGACCGGCAGAAACCCATTGCTGAAACGACATTTCAAATTTAGTTTGAGGTTGACCTGAGTAGGAGATTCACTGATCAATTTAGTCGTAATCACTAATAACACTAATAAATCTTCACTTTTTTGTTGCCAGACCATGGTCCTAAATTCACGGTTATCTGGTCTGCAACCCGCATCCGAATCATAGCTCTAATTTTGAAAAAAATTAATTTACAATATTACACTGACGCCCACTGAAATCCTCAGTTTTACTACTCTCCACGAATGTTCGTTATATTCTCACTGTCTTACCGTATCGTAAAACAAAAACTGTTAATGGAAGAGGGTGTTCTATATGAAAATGTTTTCGGGCACACCCGTTGTAATTCGATGAAACGTTCACATACCCCGAATCGTTAAATGATTATGCCGCAACTGATGATAACCGTTTTTGGGATGCATTGAATGGATGATGTTCGATGTTTTGATGAAATCGACTTCACAAGCCTCATTAACAGCTAATGGCTGGCAACGTTTTCGAGCAAGCCGTTTGAAATGCATATGGCACTGGCGCATTATGAACTGAGAAATACAAAGTCAAAAATCATGTTAAGTGGCTTGCCCGTACTTATTGCCGAACTGGGTTCCGCGTCAGACGTTCTAATGCATCGGCTGTTTCCGCTACGATGGACGGACGCCTTTCCGACCGACCCGTCGTGTTAGCTACTGAGAGGAGCAGCAGATGAACGATGGTCACACATAGTGACTGCTTCTATAACGTGCCATTCTCTCATAACAGTTGACGCGTTCAAAAAGACTAGAAAATATGTGAAATTTATGATTTTTGTTGCTGCATGCAAAAACACGAACAGAAACACTGATATGAACTGCGTTATGCAACAAGTACTAACGTCGATCGACATCACACGCATCCCTCCCCTATGTGCCGCACAACGTCTTATTCAAAATACGAAAGTGCAATATAGACACCGTTTATCATAGTAATAATATAATAACGATCGCACAATTAAGGTAAACCAAATCCGTAAAACAAAACCATGATTTCTTCGCGTAGACCGCTGAATAAGTGTGTTGATTATAACGCTTTCGTTAACTCAGGCACCGCTTGGAAGAGATCAGCTTTCAGTCCGAAGTCAGCAATCTTAAATCAAATTGGATCATATCTAAGAAAATTGTCTCTATCGCAGTAAGAAGCATCCAACAAATCGTAGTGTCCAAAACAACATCAAGTTAACACTACAACAGTGTCATACTGTAACCTTTTCGGTGTACATCTCTAAGTCGTTGTGATAAGGTAGCATTATGTGCTTAACCATAAGCTTATTTCAGAGATATTATAAAAAACCAATGAAACCTTGCAATGTCCACTCCATACTTTTCCTCATCTTTCCTTTCTAAATACACACATAAAATCATTATCACCAGGAAAGAGATACTAAAGAATGAGGTAAGGACGTAGTTTCCCTGCAAAAGCAGTACTTCCAGATGTGGGGTCGAAACGTTTGGTCCATGTTTGGCTTTACGGCTCTGGCCATATAGATTTCGATAAAGTGATTTTCAAGGCACTTCTTCAACAAGTATGAAACAAGTAATCATCCCTGCATCACTAAAGTATAACCCTCATCTTACAACTACGAGTGTTTTCCAAACTGAAAATATGCGGAAGTTAATTTTAGTGCAACAGCAGCTCCCTTACAAAGCCCACCCATAAGCATGACAACACAAGAATACAAGAACGTATACCGAGTCTATCTGCTTCTATTAACACTAAAATATCAAGTCCCCCAATGAGAATGAGAGTGTGCTATGTCAGTGCTCAGCAGAATTCGTCATAAATGCGCCCTTCGCGATAGCACTTCCGCTTTTATTAAATAAACGTATTATTGGCGTGGGTTTGCATGAATATTCTTCCCAGGTTCATCATCTGGGTAGGGCTCATCCTTAAATTTCCTTGAAGTGACTTATTGTGAATGGCGCGGTTTCGAAAGTTGCAAACAATGGAAAGTTGTAGTAGCAATGTGTGAGTGCCTAAATGTTTGGTCTCAACTTTAAGGAGACCATTTTAAAACTTAGTACTCTTACTGCCTAAGAGCCTAGAAACCTCGGCATTATGCCTTCTTCTTCACTCGTTCAGCAGTCATAGGATATCTCTTTTTCGAAGAAGTCGTTGTATAATTTTAGGCAATATTCCGCTTACTCGGTCGATCAAGACTTCTTCCTGTTTCTCTATCTGCTTTATGTATCTGATAACACTGGACCACTTTTCGCCGTCACACTGACCGCAGGACATGGACCAAATGAGGTTTTTGATATTTAATTACGTTCCTTGTGAGGTGCAATTTGGTGGTCAATTGGTTCCATGATTATCACTGCTGTCTGTTATTGCCATCAACGGTGATCTTATTGTTGATTTCGCTCGTTGCCACACTTTTATTAGCGTTGATCTCGAGAATGTTATCGTTGTTCGTATTCGCGATAAGTGCCGCTGATCGTGACAGTGTTGCGTTAATTAAGGTGTTGTTGTTTACACGCACTGAGTGGTACGCTCCATTTATGATAATAGGTGGCAAGGGATGAGAGGGATTGCAGGTGGAGGTGATGCAGCACAAGGATTTTGGCTGCATCTTGTAAATCAGATCCCAAGGCGACTCGAAGTACGTTAGCAACAGAATTTAATATCTGGCTGCGGAAGAACTGTTGAGGTGATGAGTCTAGGATAGAGGATGGTGGATTATGTTGAAATATGCAAAATTATGACGTATTGTTGCAATGACGATTTTTTAAAGCCGTTTCACTTTGTGTCACTCAGCTGAGGGACCAATATCGATGGTCTAAAGATGTCGGAAGGTGTAGAAATTATGTGCAGAATTTTTCTTTCTTGTGCGACACCGTAATCAAATTGGTGAGAAACTCTGTTGACTTATCTCTCGTCTATTCTGAAACAATTCTTTACAATGATTCGTTCAGAGTTGAGGGACTGAAGCAGCGATGTGTAATGCACTTAACACCCACACTTTCATAACTGTTGTTTAACTCACGCGTACAAAATAATTTTACTCAGAAAAAAAGGTATAATTTTGTATTACAAAGCCTGAATTTAGTTCTTTCAAAAAAACGTCCTGCTAAGAAGGACTTTGCAGAAAAAGATTTGCTGCAGTAAAACACTATTTGTTTTTGCTTTGTCTCCGATACGATAAAAGGGCGTCTCGCAGTTAACGCCTCCGGGTTTC
The DNA here is from genome assembly GCA_000803305.1 of Toxocara canis. Taxonomy (NCBI): domain Eukaryota; kingdom Metazoa; phylum Nematoda; class Chromadorea; order Rhabditida; family Toxocaridae; genus Toxocara; species Toxocara canis. The sequence goes on from JPKZ01000895.1 coordinate 37,623, forward strand.
TAATTCTTTTCCTTCGCCAACCAGAGCCCAGAGAACGGATGAATAGTGCTGCTCATTTACATGAACTTCTTATTGATATACACTTGCTTTACGCAGGGGGTGGCGGAGAGATTTCAGACCGGCAGAAACCCATTGCTGAAACGACATTTCAAATTTAGTTTGAGGTTGACCTGAGTAGGAGATTCACTGATCAATTTAGTCGTAATCACTAATAACACTAATAAATCTTCACTTTTTTGTTGCCAGACCATGGTCCTAAATTCACGGTTATCTGGTCTGCAACCCGCATCCGAATCATAGCTCTAATTTTGAAAAAAATTAATTTACAATATTACACTGACGCCCACTGAAATCCTCAGTTTTACTACTCTCCACGAATGTTCGTTATATTCTCACTGTCTTACCGTATCGTAAAACAAAAACTGTTAATGGAAGAGGGTGTTCTATATGAAAATGTTTTCGGGCACACCCGTTGTAATTCGATGAAACGTTCACATACCCCGAATCGTTAAATGATTATGCCGCAACTGATGATAACCGTTTTTGGGATGCATTGAATGGATGATGTTCGATGTTTTGATGAAATCGACTTCACAAGCCTCATTAACAGCTAATGGCTGGCAACGTTTTCGAGCAAGCCGTTTGAAATGCATATGGCACTGGCGCATTATGAACTGAGAAATACAAAGTCAAAAATCATGTTAAGTGGCTTGCCCGTACTTATTGCCGAACTGGGTTCCGCGTCAGACGTTCTAATGCATCGGCTGTTTCCGCTACGATGGACGGACGCCTTTCCGACCGACCCGTCGTGTTAGCTACTGAGAGGAGCAGCAGATGAACGATGGTCACACATAGTGACTGCTTCTATAACGTGCCATTCTCTCATAACAGTTGACGCGTTCAAAAAGACTAGAAAATATGTGAAATTTATGATTTTTGTTGCTGCATGCAAAAACACGAACAGAAACACTGATATGAACTGCGTTATGCAACAAGTACTAACGTCGATCGACATCACACGCATCCCTCCCCTATGTGCCGCACAACGTCTTATTCAAAATACGAAAGTGCAATATAGACACCGTTTATCATAGTAATAATATAATAACGATCGCACAATTAAGGTAAACCAAATCCGTAAAACAAAACCATGATTTCTTCGCGTAGACCGCTGAATAAGTGTGTTGATTATAACGCTTTCGTTAACTCAGGCACCGCTTGGAAGAGATCAGCTTTCAGTCCGAAGTCAGCAATCTTAAATCAAATTGGATCATATCTAAGAAAATTGTCTCTATCGCAGTAAGAAGCATCCAACAAATCGTAGTGTCCAAAACAACATCAAGTTAACACTACAACAGTGTCATACTGTAACCTTTTCGGTGTACATCTCTAAGTCGTTGTGATAAGGTAGCATTATGTGCTTAACCATAAGCTTATTTCAGAGATATTATAAAAAACCAATGAAACCTTGCAATGTCCACTCCATACTTTTCCTCATCTTTCCTTTCTAAATACACACATAAAATCATTATCACCAGGAAAGAGATACTAAAGAATGAGGTAAGGACGTAGTTTCCCTGCAAAAGCAGTACTTCCAGATGTGGGGTCGAAACGTTTGGTCCATGTTTGGCTTTACGGCTCTGGCCATATAGATTTCGATAAAGTGATTTTCAAGGCACTTCTTCAACAAGTATGAAACAAGTAATCATCCCTGCATCACTAAAGTATAACCCTCATCTTACAACTACGAGTGTTTTCCAAACTGAAAATATGCGGAAGTTAATTTTAGTGCAACAGCAGCTCCCTTACAAAGCCCACCCATAAGCATGACAACACAAGAATACAAGAACGTATACCGAGTCTATCTGCTTCTATTAACACTAAAATATCAAGTCCCCCAATGAGAATGAGAGTGTGCTATGTCAGTGCTCAGCAGAATTCGTCATAAATGCGCCCTTCGCGATAGCACTTCCGCTTTTATTAAATAAACTTCTCTCGATCCGAAGTGTTTAGATGCATCAACAATAACGTCCAAAATCATCGAATAGGGGCATCGACCAATCAGCTTCTTTTTTGGCAAATTCTTATGAGGTCAGATAAAAATGAATGCAACTCGGCTGCCATGAACTAAACCAGTAAACGCCGGTAGGTTTAGATAGAAAAGCAGAAAACAAAACCTGAAAGATGGGAGCATCAGCGTCCTTATTGATGGCGACGATCACCTTGCTATCCTTCATTCCAGCCACGTGTTGGATAGCTCCACTGATTCCGATCGCAATGTACAACTCCTTAATAGAAGAATGATCATATTCCGCACACAACATTACTTCGTAACTGCGGAAACGACCAGCCTACGAGGGCGTTTAGGAAAAGCGCTGATCGCATAACCCTTCTACCATCACTCCCGAGTACTCTGACCGGTTCAACGACGAATGAATCACTCACTCATCTTCCCTCCTCCTCGAACAGTATCATGGATTAGCTGCCTAATAAAATCATTATTATCCGTTAATCTAATGTCACAGGAACTCAACAGTGAAAATTTCACTAAATACTTATTCATTACTGAGATACTTTTTCCCCATCAATTTGCTCTGCACAGTTTTGACTGAGGAACAAACGAGGATCAGAGATCTAACATACAAATTCGGATGTCCTTTTGAACTTGAAAACAAGATCTGAATTTCTGGTGCAAGCACGGAACTCTTAGGCCGTTATAACGAAACCTGACAAACCACTTGATTTTCGCCGATATATTCAAACAGGACGTAAATGTTAAACAATAGACGAATAAGAACTTTTTCCATAACGCCTTTAACGTTTTTAAGATAAAGATGAAGAAAGACAAATAACAGCGAAATTTTAGAAAAATACCAAATTCAAATAATCCACTTGGTGGTTTTCTAGACCGTATACATAATGCGATATTTCCGTTGATTCACAATAAAGAATGAAGAAAACTTGTTTTAAAGAGTACAGGTTAAGTGAGCCATTTTTCCTGTCCAACTTGTCGTCAGCAAGCAAATAATTTTGTGCATAAGTGTTCCATGCGCCGTAACGTGGAACGAACTGCGTGTAACATTTCAACACAGCTCATCTATTAAGCCGCACATGGTTGTAGTATGTCAGAGACATCCAACAACTGTCCACAATAAAAAATGCCATTATGGGTGGGATTCAGTTGTAGGAACACCGACTGGAGCGTGAAAAAAAGCAAGCGATACCGGAGCGACAATTTTGCCGGTCTGTCCGACTTGCATGTCATTGGGCACGAAGCCAGCGTCAACCGCAGCACGCGATGCACCGACACCAGCTTTCAGCTTGTCGGCGAGGTCGTAGATTAGCTTGAAGTTGTCTGCCGACCCCACGCCGCGGCCACCAGACACGATTACCTTCGCACTGCCCAAATCAGGGCGCGACGACTTGCTCAACTCTTGCCCTAGGAACTCCACTTTGTCGTACGACAAGTCCGACGACGGCGCTTAAAAACATCTCAGTAAATTATCGATATAAGTATCACAAGTCTGATAGGCTAAAACTATTCACTATCTCAATTCCCCTCCGATAAGCAGTACCACGAAAGCAAAAGCATGATGTGGAGGAGAAATGACCAAGTATACAGCACGCAATTTAAGGTTCAGCAATGAGTGTGACAATGCGCGGAGAAAGTATGTTTGTCAACCAACTAATGTAGGCGGCAACACTGCTTCAAACAACCATATGAGAAATCTCGAATGCCGGCAATTATAACTTTAAAAGCGAGTAGGCATGATATACGCTATCCTGACAGACATTTACGCCTCACCTTGTGCAGTTTATTAACATGACTAAATACAAGTGCTGTTTTATACATCTAATTCGTTAAACACTTCTTGTGTATTTTATATGAGCGTCTATATGTGTTCACAATGGCGTTTCACTAAGTGCATGATAAAATTCTCATTTATTCAATGGAATCTAACGCAGCCAGAAAATGGACATACACAACAGCGCTGAGAGTGGACTATCAATAAAGATTAAGAAAAATTTTAAAAAGTCTTTGAATCTCAGGACAAAATATGAGTAACTCTAAAAGAAGAATTCCAGTAAAACTTCGGCGCAACAATTGCTGATGAGACGACGAAGATCGAATAACGAAAGACACATAGAAAACGTATCATAACAAAATGCAAGCAAGCTTATACCACACCACCGCTATTATCCACTAAAATGCATCACCAGAACTACGCTTGGCTGAGGACACCTAAAGAAAGTGGAAAACTTAGCGAACCTACCATCTTCGATTCCAGCGCTACCACCTTCGGTTTTCGCTGGCGGAAAAGCCGTACCTCGAAAGGTAATCAGTTTGACTGGCGCCAAGCTTTTAACCTAAAATTCTACAGAAGCATTTTTTTTTGTTTCGCTAATTCAACAACAACCGCAAGAGCAGTACACAACGCAATATTTAAAACGATTCAGTTTGCAATAGATTAGAAAGAACGAGAACTGTAGCACAGTAACTCGTCAATTATTGTAATTCATCAAGCACAAATTCAAGTTGAGGTGGTGGTGTTATGATGGCTGCCAAATGTTTATCAAAATCTCCGTCTTCAAAGGAAAGGTGGGTGGAAGGAGAGGGAGATACCGATCACATTTTACAAAACAGACCAACAATGAAAACTACTAGTTGCCATTTAACAAAAAACGCTGGTGTCCGCTATCGGAATGCCACTACACAAAATTAAATCGACTGACTTGCTATTCACATCAGCTGTTTAGAAAGTCACGGGGATATACGAGACTAAGACACGTTGAGTTAACAGTTATGCCTCACTGTTACGTTCTCACTCTTTCACTGCGTCAGGTATTTCGGATGCATCACACTACTACACAATACAGTTCATCTTTAATGTGAACAGATAAAAGAAGGTAATAACAGTTGTTCTAAGCAGCAGAATGCGCCCTCACAATAACCAACTACCCCTATGCGTCAGCGTTGCCCTCAAAAGCCAATACTTTTTTGGCAAGCCTACTTCTCAAACAGTTTGAACTGTCAATAACAGTAATTTGAAAAGGCCATGCATGGCTTAATTATTGCGATAACAGCAGTGAGAGTATTCACTGCTGTTAATTTAAATTTATCTTAAAATAGCTCGTCTCAGCACAATTATTAATACTTGTAACACGTTCCGCAAGTCTAGATGAATGATGAAAGAACCTTGCAGATGGCGTTGCCAGCATACATCGGCCGTGAGAAGGTATCCTCAGAATGAACTTCGATAACATCGCTCACTGGAGAGACGTCCAACTTAGCAGCAACCCTCGGTATGATTCCACGACCGAAAGCGCTTGCTCCCGCAACGATGGCACCAAACTTGAACTGATTTTGCGATGCCAACACCACACTGGCTAGGCGTTCTGCAAGAAAAACAGGTCCCGAAAAGAAAACAATAACTGACAGACAGAACTTTGCTGAGAGAAGAACGTTCATCTCATCCGCACCTCACAGCACACCGATACGCCCTATAAGACGATTCTGTAAATCTTTGCGCTTGGTGCGATTTGGTTCAGGAGAGTAGGAGGGGGATGAGGGATGCGTGACGTCTAAGGTTAATATGTATCGCTTGAGTCTACATGAATATAAAGACGGTTCATAAAGCAACAAGAAAGTTCAGGATGCTACTAACCTGGTAGCTGTGCTTTCAGCTTCTCGTCCTGGGCAACAATTACTCTTTTCACATTTTCCACTTTCGCCACCTAAAAGCAAATGATAGACTTTAACACAGCTGAAAACCAGTTTAAATCGTTCAACCTCATTTCCCAGGGTCTTTCAAAAGTAGGACAAATGCACTTTTCATACCTTCACGATCACATTACTGCCGAAAATTCGAATGCTCTTTTTCGAAAAAGCAATATTAACCGGCCAGTGGCACTAAACAGTAAATGAGCGCCCACAAAACCATTCAGTAGAAACTGAATGGCTGAATCCGTTACGGCAACTAAGAGACGCTCAATGTCAGTGCTAAACCGATCAGAGGGACACTAACGGTTAGAATGTCGTAATCACCGAAAAACCAGCAAAATAAAACAAGTAAGAAGCGCATCAAGCGGGTCGGTATGATATGCGCTTCGCAATTCCATTCAACATATTAGCTGGCTGCAGAACCCCTCCCCTCCCCCCCGCCCCTTAAAAAAAACTAATAATTTATTCCTTCCTCACAACAGTCATCAGCTGTAGAGAAAATTTTGCTAAGGCTTCTACTATGCTCCATAATTTGCACAATTTCACGGTATGCTCAAGTAACGAAACGTGACAGGACAAAAAAAAGCATATTTGGGCCATAGCCAACAAGTTTCAAGACCCTATTTTCAACGGTCATCAAACTATCGGACATATAGATACACATTTATACAAACGGACATAACGTGCTAACATATGTTTTGCAAATAGCGCTTTAAAGAATGGAGAAATAACCTGCTCGGCAACTTTTTTAGCGTTAGCGCCGGCGACGAGTACGGACACATCACCAAGTTTTGAGGCTGCTGAGATGGTATTCAGCGTGATCGAGTTCAGTTTTTCATCATCGTGCTCGGCAACCACAAGCGTACTGGCAAACCGACTGCTCCTCTACAAACGACTTGCTTAATCATGGAACCTACCAAAAAACCCACCGATTATGGAGCTACGGTTTCGTCGAAACAGAACCTCAAAAGCACCTCTCTCCCCCTCCTTCCCGGAATTTCCCTGAGTTCTGATGGATTTTTCAAGTGACTTTATCCGTTTTATTGAGAAGCCGCAGAAATTTCATTTTTAATGCACCTCTTCAAGACATTTAGGTGTTTACCCTAGCCCATCTGAAAAGCAAATAAATTCATAAAATCCTCTTCACTTTACGCCAAGAAAGAATGCAAACATGAGGAAGGCATAGGATCTTAGTGCCAGCTCGTCTTGCCTACTACTAGTTTGCCTATCTAAATACTTTTTTCTTACTAAAGGTTTACATTTATGCGCTTAACTATTAAAGGGTTTTATTTATTTGTTTTTAAACATTCTGTTTGCGTTCTTTCTGAACAGTCTAGCGATGTGGAGTGGCTGAAAAAAAACGTAATGACAAACCGTTGTAAGCCTAGCGACGGATCGGACAAGTGAGTGTGCTGAGAGCATGGTAGACTACTACCTACAAGTAAATACAAAATGTAATGTATCGCTTGGCAACACTTCAAACACAGAACAACCATTTCTGATGTTTTGTCTTACCAACATAAACCTAAGCAATGCGCAAACAACGAGAGAAAAAAAACTGAAAACAAAAACAAGAAACCATAAACATTCGTTGTGATATCGGAAAGAGCGCATTAGATCAACGATATGATGAACATTACATCAACGTTTCACCGTCTTATCATTAAATATGACAACGATAGCTACAGGACTGAAATGTTCCTACCAGTAACGTCATTGTTAGATGCATTAGCTTACAACAATTAGGCTAAAACTACTAGCCGATACTGGTCAAATTTCTACGAGCTCAGCATTCGGTTCCGACTAGTTCCTTTACGGCTTTGTCACTGTTCGCAATTTGATCGTTAAACCAGTTTTCGAAAGCGTTGTAAATGTTAGAGTAGCGAAGAAAAACTCGCTGATAAGCAGACAACTCACACTCATTGAAATCATGCGTCAAGGAACTCGTTCATTTGGCACATGACTACAAACTACACGACGAGACACGCATGACTACCGTCATCGTCATTGAAAGTAAAATGTTGCACCTTATAAGATTTTGCAGTTGAGTACTCCAGCAAAACGATAATAAAAAGTGCACAGGTGAGCTGTAATCCGAAAATTATAGCACTCCGCGTTAGGATGCATCATCTATTCGATCATCGATCAAATAACATCCTTGAGAGATCAACGTACGCTGATGTTTGGTCCGATTGTAGTCTGATGCGCCAGTTTTTTTTCCGATGAGCGTCTTCCTAGTTGCCAGGGAACACGGTTGTACCGGGTGGACGGAAGTAGGAAGGAGTGGGGAGGAGTGGGGATGGATGGGTCTTAACGGTTAGAACTTTTCTGGGGTTATGGGTGTGACTGGGAAATAAACTGTGTAAGTTTCATTCGATTTTTTTTCAATTTTTTTTTCGTGGTGGACATGCGTATCTTTTCTTGTTCCGTATACCAGCAAATTTTTTCATGCTCAAAAGCAGCTGTCATCGGGCAAAAAACACCATTTTCTCTTGCCGACTCCGGCCGATATCTCTTGTACTTTAATGCAACCCACTGAAACGTTTCGAGCACTTCATATTTATCGCGATCTCCTATAGCTGATTCGAAAAAGCGAAAACTGGAGCTTTCAAAGCAACCTTAACATGCTCACAACTTCCGAGGGAGGGTGGGGGAGGGAAGGGAGGGGGTGGGGCGGAAGAAGGGATAGTAAAGAACTGGGAGAGTCTGCCATTAAACTACATGTCCGAATAGTAGTAAAGAGAATGAAGACGGTCCTTATTCACATATCGGCGCATGACGCTCTGCACCTGTCTGCGCACGCGCACCCTCCGCTTTTCCTGGCTGAAATCCCAATAAGGTCGTCAAGCGATTCCTTCATGTACATATGTGCATTTCATCTAAACGTGTACGCATATAACCGCATTTATGTCGGTGCGGTTTTATTACATATCTAAGTGCCGCGTGCAGTTTTCTTTACTCATGGTAATAAAGACTGTTTTTCTTCTTCTTCGTCATCAAGCGATTGCAGTTCATTCTGTACCCTTTCGCTGATGTTATGTGAATTTATTGGCCAGTTGATAATGCCGTTCCTGATTTCGCAATGCTCATGATTTAATTTACCTCGCTGAAGGTCGAATGCAGGGGTTGACAAAGCGAACCCCGTCGCTTCCCGTGTTCGTGCTGTGGGACAAAGAGATTAAGGATCATGCCTCATTACCACAGTGGGGAAGGAGACAACGGCTGATTGTGCCAACCCGTAGTCTTATGTGGTGCATGATATTTATACTATTGCATGAAATTTGGGTGCGAATAACGATAACCGTTGAGTGTTGTATTTTGATCTAGGTGACGAATAACTGTTGCGGTTTTGCCATGGATGAATTCCTATCGCCATTTCAATTTGTGGTCTGGGGGTGCTCACGAATCAACAACTGCGGTGAACCACATTTTTGGAGATAACCTTAAAGATGGTCACTTACGTTTTGCGGACAGATGAATAGATATGTCCAAGATACTATACTAGAAGTCTTATAGAAGGCATTCCAAGCAGTGTTGTCATTTCATGGCCGTTTATTGAATTATACTTTACCTTACTTTACTGCTCTAGAAATATCATAGACTACATGTGCTATACTATACTGCTTCGAAAATTTCATAAATTATGACCGTAGACTTCATTACAAACTAATCATTCAATAAACTTCATTGCAAACTAATCACTCGAAAAATTTTAATCTACTGAAAAGTACGCAGAAGTACAAAGTTCCCCAAAGCAACTTAGCGGAAGGGGCGGGCTGATAGTGCGAATCTCATTTAAATATGCAGATAATTTTGCAAAAAGTTACAGTGCAATTGTTGACGTGTATATTGACAATGAAGTTTGCCGTATTGTTTGTGGATGCACACATCAACAACTGCACAGTGTAGATCAGTCGAGGTTCGTCAAAATTGAAAATTTTGATAGAGCAGAGCGAAATCATTGAGGTATTTTCTGCCTTCACCGAGTTAGCTGAAAATAAAGTGAGAAAGCAAACTGGTATAGTATTAAATATGGAAATGAGTTCGAATAACTCTAATCACCATCCAATTGTCCCCTCGCCTTCGATGAAGCATCCATCCCATTTTCGAATACCCATCCTGCATCACTCTTTCGAAAGTCGTAAGCCGTACAGACTTTCTTTTCAACAAAGCCGCGTCTCTAAAAGCAGGTTTTGAATGCAGTCGCAATACTTTAGCGCAGTGGAGTGGGAAGCTGAAACGAGCAAAATCTATCCTTCCTCTAGTAGCGATCGGATGCGGCCTCATTCATTCATTGACGTATCGAAGGGGTGAATGGGTCTGGAGGCCGTTTGGATATGCTAAAATAATTTTGTTGTTTCAATTAGGATTTTGCAATTTTCCAACAAGAAATCCATCAATACCATAAGTTACCAAAGAGTTTTAGGAAATAATTGGAAAAATTCGCGTTTATTAGTAAAATTTCACCTACTTTTCCTTTTTAATTCTGAATTTTTAAACATAAATCCATTGTTGGCGTAACATATCAATAGCCTTCTCCTTCCGGTAATCCTTGGCAGGCCAGTGGGCTCACCTTCCACATAAGCATCACTACAAACATTCCCACAAATCGATCACAAGAAATGCTTAAGTTAACGGCGCAAACTGAACAAGTGTTACACTCTGCCATCTCTCAAAAAGTCATTCCTAACGAAGCCGTTAACTTTATGGTTCCGATTTATTTGGAGGTAGCGAGCTAAATTAAATATGAACTGGATAAATGTTTTGTTCTTCATTAGCAGAAAGCATTCAATTACGATAATCAAGTGAACAAATTTGAGTTGTAATGAACTAAGCCATTACTGGATTGAATGGTAACAAGTGGGAATGCTTGCCAGGATGCTAGCATGGCATGCGCCTTCGCACACCCCGTAAAAACGGGCCAGTTTCATAAACTGCCCGCAGATGATAAAAACTCACATTTTGTTTCATCCATTGGTTTTAACTTTCCAGCTAAAGAATCGTTTGCTTCTATAAGACCGCTCGAGTACGCAGGCCGACCGGTCATAAAACTATACACCTCTTTAAGGAGTGCGCCTTCGCACACCCCGTAAAAACGGGCCAGTTTCATAAACTGCCCGCAGATGATAAACTGCTCATAAACTGCTCACATTTTGTTTCATCCATTGGTTTTAACTTTCCAGCTAAAGAATCGTTTGCTTCTATAAGACCGCTCGAGTACGCAGGCCGACCGGTCATAAAACTATACACCTCTTTAAGGAGTACAACATCCACAGGGATCAGTGAAACGGCTGGAAGATGGGATAAGAGGTGGTCCTAGGGTATATTGCCAAATTTCATAACTCTAACTTCAACGGTTTCCGGGTTGAAACATCAGATAGACAGACATACAGACAGATGTAGACTCAGACAAATAAGCACAAATATGCCGTTGTTGAAATGCGCTTTACAAGTGCAAAATCGTCAAAGCCAACGAAATAAATAATCGCTAGCGGATGCAGACAAATGGAGAGGGAAGCAGACAACACCAGTTGTTAACCTTCAACACCAAGTATTTAAACGATATCGGGAAGAACTGAAGAATTTCTCGTCATGGCGCATGATATGAGAATGCTTATATGAAAAGTTCTAAAGTATGTTCCAGCTAATCGACCTACTCTATAATTTAGCTTGCCGTCTCTAACATTTCGAAAACTGTACTATTGATTAGTTTATTGTTTCCAGCATTTCACAAAATATACCATACTTTACGGACAAATAAGTTTAACACAAGTAAATTTTTATAACTTTTTTAAACACAAAATTGGCAGTACATCTAACATGTCCATTCGGCTACGATTAAGTTGCTAGTTCAAAAAATTTTGCTCTTCAATTACTTCACTACCGTTCACATGAACTAGATCTGTTCTTATATCCTAAATAGCTCAACATTTTTCTAATACTGTGTCTGAGCCAAGATATTGATACTGTAGTCTCTGTGAATTTTCGCTTGTTCACAACGTTCAGCCATTTCCATACAACATTGTCAAACCTTTGCGCTTTCTTGATTATGTTATGCATTTCCGTGTAATTGAGAACGCGAAAAGTCGTCAAATTATATTGGCCAAGCAAGAACTCTATTGACTTCGTTGTTTGATGAGAATATATCAAGCGAAAAATCAAAAACCAAAAAAAAAAACAAGCAAATTCTATGCACTGGTGGATGAATTCAACTCGATTACTACAGTCTGAATTGCAAACGAGCGCTCGGCATGCAAATGTAAACAGCAAGTCGCATGCAGTTTTATAAAATCCTCTGTAATTCTCATGCAACAAGTATGGATTCCAAATGCTTCTTTAATGCAAAGTGTTCTCACATCTAACTCGATGGCGCTCCGATAGCTTTCGAATTGTACAGCACTTTTGTAAGCAGCAGTGCACAATTCACAAACAGCTGATTGATCACCATTACCATGCGCCATTAAAAGATATTCTGGAGTTTTCATGAGTTTCAAAAAAAAAACACTCAAATCTCCAGAGCAAGTCTTCCGCCTCTACAGCCATTTTTTCGTAAAATACCTCTTTTTGGTGGGTGCCCAAATTCATAAGTGCCTCCACCATACACCTACCCATTAAGAAAATAGCCGTTTTCCAGAAGTTTGAACACGGTACAGCCCAAAATATCTCGAATGTGCAACCTTTTAGAGTGCCCAAATCGGTGAGCTACCCTTATAAGAACACCCTTGAAAAAATCGTTTTCGATTTCTCGAACGCCATAAGCTGCCGATGCTTATTTTTGAGTTTTTAGAGCAATTCTATTACAACTGAACGAAGTCCTGCGAAAGCAGCATTACAACATTTAGCAGTGGTAGGAATCGGTCATGCATGAAAAGTACAGGAATTGTGTTGAACAAATTTGCAACGAACTCTTGAAGAGATCGCGCTCATGCATCACAGAATGATCATTGCCTACGATGCAAATGCTTCAGTAGCGAACACTTGAATAAGCTCAGAAAACTTAAAAGTAAAAAAAACCTTCTGCACATAAATCAAAGTTGTAGCAGCCAGATGAGTTCGCCGAATCTGACGTGAGAGAAATACCGTCGAATAATTCAAAATGACTAATTGAAAAACACAAAGCTGCTAGCCATGAAGATGAGCCATGAAAACGATACAATAAGTTGCCGACTTGTGTTGCATTGCTTTGCGCAAATGGCAGTTTAATTAGGCATGCACAACGGACAACGCCCACTTGCACAGACGTACGCTATTAAGCAGTTAATTTGTGAATGCACGCTAGAAGGCTCGTTCGTAGCCTTACTGCAACGCGACGATAAAGCAAAGTGAATTAAAAATTAGTTGAACGATGTGTTGAGCTCAGATTCGTGTAAAAATCGACGCTTCAACGCGTCGCTTTCGCGTTCGACACAGAACGGAAGATGTGATTCCGTTTGTATATGTGTGTCGTTTTGGGCGTTCGTTGTCTATAAGAAAGGTGGCATAGAAAGTGCTCCTCTTAAAAATGACCGATCCAACCACGAGCACTGGTCAATTATTTGTTCGATCAAAATTTCTGCAGTTTTCATTTTCCACTGCAGGAAATTGACACGTTTGGTCGAGAACAATTTTCAATTGCGAACCTTCATATGTAGGAAGAGGGGCGCAGCTTAACTATTTGACTTCAACGAATGAAAATTCCAAGTGTTTTCATCCACCGCGAAATAAACTTTCTCTAAGCGTTGAAAAGTCAAACATATGAGACTGGTAATAAAGTGTTTGGAGTGTTTTTCTTTTCGAGAAAATTCTTTTAGACGTTAATGAAGACGAATATAATTCATAAGGATGAGCAGTTGTTAATTTGAAGAAATATCTGCTAAAGTATGTTGTAGGATGAATGAAGTGTAGTACGATGAATAACCTATGTTATAGGATTGTCAAGGGAACAACGATCACAAAGTTGATGAAAACGTGTTTGTAAGGTGTACACTTTTAAAGGTCAAAAGTAAGGTGTAGTTGAAAAGAGCAATTACGAATGGACGAATTAAACCTAACAGTGAAACTTTTGGCACACTTCGCTGACGACTGACTCAGAAAAGAGTGGGGAATGACCCCGAATAGACGACGTTGTTTTGCCTCACCAGATGTAAACTCATCGAAATGCCATCTTAATTTAGGGAAAAATTTCCTTTTTGATCAAAATGTGCGATATTTTGTCGACGAAAAACGTAGCGAGCTTTATCCTTTCGTTTACTGAAGAAGGCTGTGAAGGAGCCAATTCGAGAAATCGACTTCAAAAATGAGCAAACGAGAGCAGTTTACCAAGCAATAATGACAATAAACAATGATAACCAAACGACGACAATAATTTCGCTCGCTTGCACATAGCGTTGTTGATGTCAATGGCGCTTCAGAACTGCTAAAAAGGAAAGGATATTTTTGATCTGCATGCTTAAAACGGAGTGGATATTGGAGAAAAAATTGGGCTTTTAAAAAGAAAAAAAAGAAAAAATTTGACTAGTAATGGAGGTTTATTTCTACTTACCAACAATTATAACTTTTAACAAAAGTACTCCTAAACAATATTTTTGTTACAAATGTACAAATTTTTGATCAAGAAATTGAAATTTTCTTGGTGAGCCAGAATATGAGGCGATGTGGAAATGAGGCGATTCGTTTCCATCCTTCCAGTATATAATATGAGGCGATTCGTTTCCATCCTTCCAGTATATCAAGTATTAGTGTTAGTCTTTTACACCATATTTCAGTTCCCATGGATGACTGCACCAAGCAAAACCCTAGTGGCGCCATTTAAGTCACTGAGTGAGCTTATGTTGGTTCCAAAAAAAAATAAAACGACATGAGCGAGAGGTGATTGCAGCCGTGGACCAGCCACTTGTGCAAATGATCGAGTGAAGAAGACGGACGAGACAGCAATCTGGATTGTACGCTTAGAGGCCGAAGAATGCTTTGTAAAAATCTCACTTGGCAAAAACATCTCATAGGTTTCATCACCGCACTAGGTAACATGTAGGTGCGCTCTTGCTTGGCCCATTAATTGAACGAGGCCAACACACTACAGCATAACACAGCCAGAGTACGAGTGCAGCGAGGCGCACAAGTTCACAGCACCAAGCGCTCTTGAACGTGGCTTCGCCCATAGGACGTGCAGAAGCATCGCTTATGTGGTCTGCACGAATGGCCAATAGGTCGAGCAGTTAACATCAGAATATCGATCAAGGATCAGCAGGAAGACCAAAAAGTTTGAAGAGCGTTTGAGTTTTTTAGATTCATCCACTCGTCTCAGGTCAGTATTACGAACATACGCAAACGCGTTTCCATTCAAAGGTATAGGACTCAGTATTCTTACCTTGTAAATAAATACATTTGGACAATTGCAGATTATTACCCTGCTAGATCATTTGCCGAACAAAGCTCTTTTGAACTCACGTACCGTATCAGTGAATGAGAAGAGTGTACGTGACATTCTTCGCAAGCACACCGTCTAATTTCAGCTTAAAATACCCTCGACCATGGACAGAAACCTTGTTAGGATTCTAAGAACTCCGTTAGCCCTAACTTCTTTCTCTTTTTTAAACACTCGTATGAGTGATTACGCTAACATTGCCAGGAAATATGTTCTATATGTGCTCAATAGTAATATAGCGAGGTTTTCCATAGCCGATTTTTCGAGATTTTTAAAAATTTTATCCCAGATTCACGTCCCAAATAGAACATATTCCAATAGATTTTAGTAATTCACATGATGGGCAATCTTTGGAGCAATTTCAACTATTCAGTAAGCAGTTCAGCTTTTCAAATGGCAGTCCTAACATACTTCCACGAAACTCACATGGAAATATATTATCAGGTGGCATAATTTCCTCCAACATCCAAAATTATTATTGTCTACGGCTGCTTGATCCCAGCCAATTGACAGCAAAACTACGTTTACTCATTTTGAACAACATGGTACCATGTAAAAGAAGTTTTCATTTCGATTGATCGTGCCTTGGTTTCTAGAAATATTTAACGCAAAAACAACAAAGACTGGGTAGTTCATTTTTAGAAATTTTCGGAAGTCTTAAATCTGCCGTACAAGTAACCCTCTTCAGCCGTCATCCTTATTGACCTTCAGGTTTATGAGGAACGCTCATCGGAATGAACGCTGCACATCCTTTAGATACCTTTGATTCTCTGACAATGATCTACTTCAACTATTTAAAATTGCTGAAATACGTACTCATTCAACTATTCTAGATGGACTGTTTTCGCGTTAAAAGGTTTCATTTTATTCCCGCCCAAATTCTACCGTCTCTGTTATACCAAATTATCTTTCAAACCATGTAAGTCAATAAAAAGTTACCTTTATTAAAGTTTTTACATTTTTTGATATATTCACTCGACTGAACAGTCACACAAATAATATCATCGAAACACAGGTCGTAAATCGGCAATCCGAGTAAAAAAAGCAACATAGATCATTATTTTGTTTGACGGTGGTCAAATCTAGGAAATGTGGATTTGGTGTCGAAAGAGTTGCTTTTCATAATGCCATCCCATTTCCATCACGGGCACTCATTCACTCTTTTATCAACTGAAATATGCGAAACGGGATTGATTGCCCTTGTTTGAGATGGAGCTGTCCTTAATGAAAATTCGAAAACCTTTGTTGCAACTACAAAACATCGCCATTTCCAAATTTTCGCTGCCTTTTTTAAATATTTGAATGGTGCATTACTTGAATGCCCAATTGATTTTATCGATACCTGCACACATCTGCAACAGTGATTTCGCTCTGCGGTCTTTGATCGTTAGAAAAAATCGACCCCTAGTCAGTGATGGGGAAGTTTTTCTAAAATGTAATCGTCTAAACGTTTAAATTACATTTTAACCCTCTCATCGGTAGTTTTGCTTGTTCTCCTGTCGCCCACTACATTTAAGCGATAACACGATACAAATGTGATTGATAAATTAGACTGTGGCGCTTTAAAAGCTTTTTGTTCCCCTTGCGCATCGTCTGCGGCGCTATGCTGCAATTACGGTTCATTTTGTAAAGTAGATGAGAATAATGCTATATCACGTATAAAAGAAAAAAAGTGTTGTTTCGAATGGAAGATTCTTGAAATCTTCTGCAAAGGATGCACAAATTTCGCTTACAAATCGATCTGCAGTTACCAAAGTTTTAGGTTTATCTACCAGAGCATGCTGTTCCTCGATAAGCTGAAAGAACGCAGCATCAAAATGCACCCATGCAAGAGAACAATTTTTCGCGAAAGAGTGCAACATTGTAAGTGAACTTGCTCGGGTTAGCTGATCACAGAAGAAGAAAAAAGGGAAGGAGTGATGGACGAGGAAATAAGCAACGTAAAGCCGAGTTGGCTTGCAAAAAGGTTCCCACATAAAAAGAACCAATGACCGAAGCAGCTGTGCCGAGTGATTGAAAGCATCAAACTGAAACAGCAGCAGATGAGCAACAAGTTGAACCAAGCCTAAACCGTGTTCGTTTCTGAAAATCACTGCTTTTAGTGCCTTCACAGGGATGTTCGCACAACATTCCGCATGTTTTGGGGCGGAAGTGTCCTGAGGTTGTGTGTTGACGAATTATTTCAATTGAAGGACGACGCCAACTAAATGTCAGATCTGTAGGTTTCCTAAGAGTTGCTCCCAAAGGACTGATGATACAACTCGCACACGCAGGGGGCTAAGTACCGCAGTGTACTTCATGTCACCAAACCCACACACGACGACTGGGATTGATCAATTCGCTCGATCGTCAGTCAGCAGTTCACTGTGGAAGTCAATATCATACTAGGATAATTAAACAATGAATCAACTAAACAATCATCGGCCGATTCTAAACGATTGGCTAACAACCATTTTTGTATACTTTATTCAAGGAACAAAATCGACGAGCCAGAACCAGTGATGCCATCGTACCAAAAAGTATAACACTTTTCGTACTGTCCTTGTACTTATACCAGGTTTAGTACAGCGTCGAACCAAGTTTAAAATCGCAAGTACAGTATGAGTACAGTACAGCGTGATTTTCTGAGGGATGGTCCAAGTAGAGTATCGTACCGATTTTTTAGAAAAAAGCACAAGTAAATCGTACCATTTTTTGACTGTACTTGTACTTAAAATGCACTTCACTAGCGGGAGATGCAGATTATCGTTACCGGGCTCCCGCAGTTTTAAATTTCACCGTTGGTCCCCGACGCGTCTCAACAATTGACTGATGGGAAAGAATTATTCATTTGAGAAATTGAGATCGAACTTTTCTATTTTAGATGTTCAACAATGTCAATAGCCACTTATTATCTCGTATGCATACATTCCTCTTTTCGATATCGTTCTGCCGCTGACTTCACATACACGCGAAATGGGTGAGCCTGAAACTGCACTGCAACAAGGCAGATCTCGTAACCTCTCTCACCCTGTGTGGCACTTTTACGAAGTGGTTTAGAGAAGCTATAAGTGTCCGAGGTGTGGTGGACGGGAACTAGTAGGCCTAGACACGACGAATGCTATGAAACACTTGCAAGCGCGACATGAAGCTGAATATGCAGAGGCACTCAGCCATCGCAAACCGCCGGTAAAGCGGAATGCGCCATTGACAACGCTGGAAGAGTCGTGGAGGACGTCGGGTAAGGGAGCGCAGGATAGCGCCCGAAAAAAAAAACGGTGCATAACGGTTCTCCAAAAGCTGATGACCCTACCGAATGTCTCTCTAAGCTTGTTTCTCACCCACGGGTTTCGCGAGTATACAGCCGTGATGAATCCACGGTTCACCCTGCCCACTTCCCGAGGAGGCCTTTGCTAGCTTTTGGACGGGCCATTGCAAGTGATCAAGGAGAATATTGTACGGGAAGTGGAAGGATCTGCTGGAGCATCAGTCACTGTTGACTTTTGGGGCGGAAAGTGTATCAAGGATTCGTTCATTGCTGCAACGATCCATTACACAGGAGGCGGATCTCTCAAAAATGTTTTTGGGTTTGAAGAGACTGAAGGGGCGTCATGATGCGAAGACAGTTAAACGAAGCTACCTTAAAACCCTGAACAGCGAGGGCATTAGCGAATCCTCAATATACAGAGTGGTAACTGACTCAGGCGCAAACAGTGTGCGCTTTTGAAAATGAGTACGAGGTGTTGCAGGGTGAAACAGGAAACGCAGGCTGCGAAGAGGTAACAGCAGTAAGCATCTCAAGGGACGAAGATGACAATGCTTCTACCTGCTCCGACGGTGACCTTTTTGATTCCGGCGAGACGAAATTGACGATTTCGAACAGGTGGACAGAAAAATTGAGTCGGATATACGATTTCCGAGAAGATTGAGTTGCATGGCTCACACGCTGCAGCCAGCCGCTGGCAGGCGGTCTGAAGGCGTCCGAATGCCTTGCACAGGTCGATGCACCGATAAGGGTGGTTGCAAGGTTCAGAAAAACACAGCTAGTGGCTGAACCGCTACATGCAAGGTCCGGGCTGAATTTAAAAATGCCCTGCAGCACCCGCTGGAACTCTCTCTGCTACGTCATGGAGCTCTATCTCCGCGTGAAGGATGCCGTTGTGGAAGTACTTTTTCATTGAAGGTTCGAAATCAGGTATATCGTGCTCTGAAAGCCATGGCGCTTCGTTTGCTCAGCATTCCGGCGTCATCTGCCACAGTGGAGCGAGTGTTTTCGCAAGCTACGATCATTACAGGCAGTAGAAGACTGCGAATGGAGCAGGTGCTTTTAGAAAAGAAACTTTTCTTACATATGAGTCATGCTATGTAATCTTCAATCCACTGTTAAGGATCAGTTTCCTTTCTATCCTTATTTCCATGTTTAAATTGTGAAAAAGGGTAGGCGAACACACAAATCTCCTCATGGCCTTGCCTGTGTTTGTGGCAATTCATCAGTCGCTCTCCTGCACGCGTCAAACGCAAGTGCTATAGCTATAGGCAGAACGAAGTATGAGAAAACCTCTCGTTTCGCACCACCAATTTCTTTTTGTCACAGTTGTTTACTTTGGGTTCTGTTGCTCATCACTTCAGTTGTTCATTTCTGCAGATGGCTATATTGTTACTTATTTATGTCACTGATGTCTCACTTGTCCCTGAACTGATTTGTTGGGCTGTTCACACGAAAGCAGACAAAACCGCTATTGCCCAGAGAAGCAACACAAATAGAAGAATATTTACTCACTTGGGATTTGGTCAGATTTCGAAAGTAACCAAACATTAAAACCCAACCGACAACACAACTTAAGCTAAATTCCACTTGCGGGCAAAGAATGTTTATACTAAATTCCAATTTTTACACTTACGCATGTATTGTGGCTTTCGTGTATAGTTATTCTTTTGCATGTGTGTTTGCATGCTTTCTGTATTGTATTTTCTGTATTTCTGTATGTTTATACTAGATGTACACGAAATTTTCCAGTCCTTAGTGTCAGGGTTTTTTCTCCTGCTTTTGGCTTTATCTTTCAGAGGAAAAAGCCGACGTAAGAATTCCTATGTCTACATGAATGAAGACTCCACTTATATACATGGACCCTACAACTGCACATCTCTCTGTCATTTCAAGGAAGGAATGTGATTCGCGTAAACATTTGCTTGGGCTTCTCATATATGTATATGCTGTTGCAGAAAAAGTGTTCACTGTTTTTTCTGAGCCCTATGTTTCAATCTTGCATTCTTGTTTTGCGGCTCACTCCCCAACTGTCGCAGTTTGTGCGGGTGCGATGTTTTGCAAGTGTCCGGTGTGTTCCCCATCCTCGTGTTTCTAACCTCGCCTATTTGTTATGCGATGCATTCTCCAGTTGTTATGTGCTTCATGCCTATACGGTGACTTGCTCTTTTGCTCAAGCGCTTTTCATTACTGCTCAAAACAAACAGATCTTTTGACTGTTTTTCACCTCAACCGTGGATATTTTTTTATCTTTTTTCGCTAATTTCGCTTTTTTTTCGTCGTTTCAACCAGTGGTCATTTTTTTTTGCTCTTTTATCCATGCAGGTCAAGAAAAACTGCAGGTAGGAGAAGTACAGTATAAGTCTTGTACTTTTCGGGCCAAAATACTTGGTACAGTATCGCACCATATCTCGGCCGCCAATTACAGTACAGGTACGGCACGACCAGTTTTTCAGGAGCTGGTATTAGTACAGTATAATATCATTTTTGGAGGGGAAGTACAAATACAGTGCCGTACCAAAAATTCTGATGCATTGGCATCACTGGCCAAAACGTTTTTGAGATTGCTGTACTTTTTCCAGCGCCATCTCCTACTGAGCCAGCAAGCACGCGAAATTTGCAAAACGGCACGAAGATGTGAATTAGTTAAAATTTAAAAGCTAAACATCGGCACAACTGCCAAAGCCAGAAATTTAACATATAGTCGTTCGACGTCTCAAATTTCAAATTAAAACCCGTTTTGACAGCGAAACCAAAAAGACTCCCAATCAGCACATTGAGCTCCAAACATCGTCGTCTCGTCAGAAGTTAAACCTCTGTTTCGTTCGATAATCTAAGCCTGTCTTTTACAGCCCAACCTAACTCTCCGTTCACTCTAGAGACTGAGCATATTATTCAACATAGAACTCAAGTCTGCCTTTCATTGCAAAATCTAAGCCACAGTTATTGAAATTTAAGACACTCTTCGATTACCTTACTTAAGCCTGTCTTTTAAAATGAAGTTAGTCCCTGTTCCTTAATGAAACTTATGCTCCCTTCGGTATACAACTTCAATCTGTCGTCTCTTATAACAAATCTTAAGTCACATTTCCTTGGGCTCTCTTCCATTATCTATCTTGAGCTTCTGTTTCCTGTAAAAACAAAAGCCTATGTTCGCCACCGAAATCCAAGGATCTATTTCCTCACATCACCTAAAACCTGTTATATATGCACATGTGCACATGCTTGATTACTGATTTTAACTATTCTGTTTTTCGCGGGTGTTTTGAGCTCCAGTGGATGTAACCTAGCTCTTCCTCTTCCCGGCAGTTCTCATCCAATCAAATCCCGCCATGTCACGCCCGCTGGCTATGTAAGGAGTGCCTTTTTGGTACCATTTGTCTTTGATGTATTGTGTCATCTACCGTGTGGTTATATTCGATTGTGGGCTTCTTGGACTTCACCTCGCGTCGACCGCACGACTCTCTCAGCTCGGCAGTTGCGACAGCGACGACCAGCAAGCATGATAGGACGTTGTGTAGGCAACTATACCGATATTTCATAATACAAGTCGAATGCCTGTTCCGCAGTAGAACACAAGTCCCCATTTTCCCACAGCTTTCTGTTCGCGGTATGCCTAACAATGAACACGGAACTACTTCGAGGCAGGGCAAAACTTTCCGAAATTCTTTATGTCTACACAGTATGTCCCTTTGTGGTATCATTTGATGAGTGCAAAAACTATCATTGTTCACAACAAATATGCAGAAGTGCTGTTCGACACACCGAAAACAATTTATTTTCTACAAATACGAAGCCCCTTTTCTTTCCCTGGGGAACTTATCGTTACAACGACGAAGCAGTGGCCTTTGCTTCCCCTGCACCATTTCAGAATCCTCGTTGGGACTCCATAAGTACGAAGATCCCATGCCAAGCCTACTTTGTATTGAGAAACTGATGTGCAATTATATGTGCGACTTTGATGTTCTCGTCTATTCTAACCGATGAAAGTGCTCCCATATTTTCGCTTCACGGTTTGCTACATATATTTGTACGATCTGCGGTCATAACCAAATTCTTAGGTTTGATTCAAGAAAATGTTTGAAAGGAACTTTTTACGATTTCTACGATATGAACTTTTGAAGAGCGATGTTGCGCTCATGCACTGAAAATATGACAGGATGGTTCGCTTTTGTCGTTCCAGCAATGTTATCAGTGACAGACGGTTCGGGCTCTTAGGCAGAGAATCGACTATTATGCAAGCGTTGAATTGCTTCAATGATTGTATTAAGGCGAACGACGGTAATCATATACTCAGGATTGCTTAGTTCGGCCTTCAGGAAGCCCTTGACGCTATTTCTCACCGTAATTAGGTTGAAGTAGGAGTGCGAGGATGCAGGCAGTAGCTGAACGGTAGATCTTTAGCCTCATATGCGGAAGTCCACGGTTCGGCTCGCGTCTGCTTAGCCAACGGGTGGCCAGCAGGCTGACAACGAGGGCCCGCAAACAATAATGCGTGGTTTTCAGCCGCATCGGTACGGCGGTCGATGAAATTACGTCTACTTTTGTGTCTATGTGTGTTAACGAAAAAACATAAACTAACAGGTTTGAGGTAAACTAATAAACTGAGGTAAACTAAAACCATTGTGCTTCTGTGAACTTTTTCGAACCGGCAGAGGTCGAGGGATGTCACAGAATCGTTCACTGTCTTCTGAGTCATCTGTCCGGTGAAGATCTATTGTAGGTCCCATTCTTTCTTTTCACTTTGATGATGTCAATAGGTTCCCTTTGTACTCGCAGCTTTACCAATTTGCTGTTGATTTTAAGTCGCATTTCGCAGTCCTCCCTATTTGACTAAGTGAACGTACTCCACAGCACGATCTTTTGGTTTTTGCATGCTGTAAACGAATGCAAATGCACATTTCTATTCCTAAATGCCGGGTCGTATCTACCAGTCCGTCCGACACTAAGTGTTCGCTTTCAATTAACGGCATTGTCCTTGACAGACAACGTTCCCACTGTGTGCGAATCATGCTAGCCGCTGCGTTAGATTTTATAACATGCTGCACTGAGAAATCGATCAAGGCAAGCAGCACTGTAAACTGTATATACAGAGCTTACAAATCGACTTACACAGCCTTCTGATGCGATGCACACACTTCTCGTATTAACTACTTTAGCTTATGGCGGCGTAGTTTATTTTTCGAGTACGGTTAAAAATTACCGACTTTTATAATAAGTCGAAGGAATCTGTTTTCTTGTACCAGTAAGCCATTACAGTTGAGTCGGCGCAGTTCTCCTTTCTTTATTTGCAGATTCATCGGTTCCTTCTTTCTCTTCGTTTATTTCGACTAACGAGTATCTCTTCTCTCAAAAGTGAGAATTTTTGGTTTTTTTCAAATTTGAGTGTCGCATCACGTCAGTGACAGAAGTGAAACATGTTGACCCGCAACGTCGCCTCGTCGCTGACTGTCGATGATGGCAAAAACGAATCAACGCCTTATTTCGCCCTTTCCGTTGCTACCTAACCCTCTCCGTTTATGCATTAGTTCAGCAGCTTCCGCTTGAATCATGTTTCATGAAGATCATGCTGTCAACATGTTTGCATCACAGTTCCCTTCTTTCGGGTCTCTCTCTACATTCCAACAAAGAAATGCGACGGTGCTCGACGTTCACTTTCACACTGAATACGCTGCACAGCGATACTCAAAAAAGTTTTCACCGAGTTGTCTTAATTTGACTCTTCAGGAATTTCGTCCGACTACATCAGAATGCAAATGTTGCTTTTTTGGATCACCTTTGCGATAAGAGACACTAAAAATCCTAATGAGACCCATCCGTCGAAGTAAAACATGCGTGAAAAGACCAAATAGGTCCTCAGCTTTTGTCCTTTCCCTCCAAAGTAGCCATCCACCCCTGTATCTTTCCAGTTTTTCAAATCCTTTTTACAACACTAATCCCCAATAAAAAGCTGACGCTCCACAGTATGATCGACGAATAACTGCTATGCAATCAGCGTTATTTGTGCCATAGTTTATTTGCGAAGAACTTACAAACAAAAAAGACATCAAAAGGAAGACACTTGAGAACGAACGGAATATATGTTACAAGCTGACGCGACGATGCTTAGAAACTCATTAGCCATTTTCAGAAAGCATTATCGGGACAGGCCAAAACAGCTCATTAACGTAACAGGGGAAACGAAAAGAGGAGCGATAATATGTCAACATTACCAAAAATTATTTGAGGGGGTCATAGTTTTGCACCTTTTTTGAATTGCCTACATTGGCCGCCGCCTCAGCAGCCTTCTTGGCTGCGGCTGCCTCTTGCTTCTTTCGCATTATATCGGCGTCTCGTTCCATTCGGTTGTCCAGTTTTACTTCCTGCAATACACACAAACACTCAGCACCATTAACACAAAAGTACCATCGAGACAAATCTGCCTCTGCTCCTGCCGTCCCCAAGCCGTCAGAAAAAAAATATGGTTAGGATTTTTGTGATAACAGCCTTGTATTTTTGGTGCAGCTAGCAACTATTGAACGGAAAAAATACTTAGTATCCCCCCACTCAGAGTAAAGACTGGCCACAGTTTCCCAAAGTCTCCCATCTTAAGAGGTGGACGTAACGGCTAGTTATTCGAAACCAAGTTTGTAAATATGACTACTAATATCGCATCAAGATCCAAGTGTGGTGTTCTGTTTAATTACGTTTTAGAGGCTTTGAACTGTCTTAATAATGAGCCACCCATAGCAAATAGCACACCTATCCACTTTAAGCCTTTATCCCATGACACACGTACGATATGTCTCTGAGGTCACTGGAACAAGTTGACGACTAAAAACCTTTATCCTAAGTGGAAGGAATGAAAGAAAACCGCACAGTACCTAATCCTGTTCCAAATTTGCAAAAAGAAGTATTATTTGATTTTAACATTAAAGTCTGATTCACTACTCTTGCATCCCCCCTCCCCTGCCGCCC
>JPKZ01000895.1:68426-80107 GCA_000803305.1 Toxocara canis
AGGTCCCCCCCCCTCCCCCCTCCCCATAGTTTTTGCCTGTAGAAATCGTATTTGCGTCTGTAACGAGTCAATTCAATGTCGTTCATGAAAAAATAACTCAAAACTTCTTCCACTCCCCCTCCCTATACCCTAAAATTTCCCCGTGTGTCTCGGCGATTTCTTCCACTCGATTTCGATCGCCAAATGGAAGCAAAATCAGAATATAAGGTTCTCACTGTGAAAAAGTGATATTGTTGTTGTAATGTTTCTCTTCTGCCAAGCAAAATAGAGAACGATCGAGACATAAAAACCAGACAAATAAGAAGGAATAAAACATTCGACCACGATGACCGAAAGCAGATGTCAATTGAACAGACGCTCTCAGATTCTTTTGCAGTCGAAATGCTTTTGGGCGACTTGTGACGCTAAAACACTATGCGCTGGAACGATATCGACAGGAAGTTTATTTCACATTCGAACGTTCCGAAAAGTCAAAGAATTATAACCTGAATTCAAGATTGACGCTCACTTAAAGAAAGCTGTGTGCTCAAGGCAAATTATATCGATCAGAATAACAGAATGTTGAACTAAATGCAATATCAGAGTAACTGTCAACGTTTTTGAAAGACAACATGAAATCTAATTCAAGCTTGCAATATTCAAGCCATTTCAGACTGAAAATACAATTGTTTCTACCCAACCTTTTCGTGCGCCATTGTATGAACACAGGGTGTGAAAAATATGAATTGCCACCGCGAACTTCATCACTTTCTACAACCCTGAAGCAATTTTACAAATTTAACTTCGTTAACAGTTTCGGGAAAACAACCTATCGGTTGATGAGTTTCGGCAAATTTAAAAAGTGTATTGGCAATAATGTCCAAACTGATTGTACTTAAAGAAGCATTTTGATTAACTAAAATGTAGTTTTCATATTGCGTTTTCATCCCACCAGAATGTGTAATCGTTATTGCTTTTCTTGACACGTCCGCTAGCCGCGTTCATATCAGTGTTTCATTCCATAGTACATTATATTGCGTCTTGCAAAATTTCAATCCCATCATTCCATTTCATTTCTTTTTCTGGATTAAACGTGTTCACAGAAGGTAAACCTCAAGCGACAGAGCCTTTGAGCGAATGGAGATGGAGTGCGACGGCGAGACCCATAGACGGACGAGCTGCGTCGAGTCGAGAGGAGGGATCACTGAACAAAGGGCGAATGTGGCATTTGTACATATAATCCTGGACTTCATCCCACCAGAATGTGAGTAGATGTCAGTGTTTTAGCACACCATCTTTCCTCAACCATATACCAATTCATCAACTTCGCACCTCCAATACCATATTACCAAATTTAAGAAGAGTCGCTATTCGGCGAAAAAAAGCAAATACTCCGGCCACATGTGAAATCGTTATTGCTTTTCTTGACACGTCCGCTAGCCGCGTTCATATCAGTGTTTCATTCCATAGTACATTATATTGCGTCTTGCAAAATTTCAATCCCATCATTCCATTTCATTTCTTTTTCTGGATTAAACGTGTTCACAGAAGGTAAACCTCAAGCGACAGAGCCTTTGAGCGAATGGAGATGGAGTGCGACGGCGAGACCCATAGACGGACGAGCTGCGTCGAGTCGAGAGGAGGGATCACTGAACAAAGGGCGAATGTGGCATTTGTACATATAATCCTGGACGACACCAAAAATTGGTGGGGAAATGAAAAAAAAAATAATATAAGCAGTGGCGTACTGTTGAGGTACACTGCGCAGTACATCTACATCTGGTTCATGCTTACTATTGTTGCCTCGTTGCACCTCCTTATATTTTGAACTTACAATTTTGATCGCTTTGGAAGAGGTAAATGGCATGATCTATGGTAAGGGGCGAAATCGCACTTTAGCAGCTTATCGTAACATTCAAAATGCTCTGCTGGACACAGGTCTTTTCCATTTTCATAAGTTGTTTTTTTTCCTTGAAAAAATTAAGGACGCGTGATGTGCCTTCCATTTTTGTTTGGAAATTTCGTTTTGATAGCAGAAACAACCGTTTTTTAAGAAGAATAAATATGCAAATGATGGGTTAAGATGAAGTCACGTGGGATATCGTGCTTGTGGAAATGACGAAAACGGTAATACCACGTTGACATATATTGCACTGTAGAAGAGGTTTTTCACTTCAAGGGGAGGTTTTTCGAAAATCAGAACCGGAATTCAAGGGAACACTGCATTTCTGGCGCTCTGCTGTTGCGTATTAATTACATTGAAGATCCTGGAATCGAAAGGTGAAAAAAAAAACATCAACCCTAAAGACGTACACATGTATGTATAAAAGAGGGTTTCCATTTTAGCATTATTCATTTGAAGTGGTTAAATTCGCTTAAAAGTGTCGTCAAACGACACAATCTTGCAATGCAATCAATCGTTCAGCATGCTTGGAAACTTTGGCTGGAATTCCTGTTGTTACAGTGTAACAAATAATTAAAGAAACTTCGACGCGTCACTTATCGAGCAGTTAATTAATATTTGGAGCGTAAATGTCTCGTGCTCGAGGGCTTTGCGCAGCAACCGTTTCTACATTAAGTTCGTTTGTCGATAGTCGTAATTCGAGAAGTGTGCTTCCGTTTGGGCTCTGTGTAGTACCATTTCAACCTCCGTTGTGCGTTGAAAATTTTGTACTCCTCCTAATTGTTCGCATGCAATGTCGCATTAGCGCTGAGAATGTGTTCAGCGTTCATTGGTATTGCGGTAACCGCTATGGTATTATCATAAATTGTACTATGCACTGCTGTAGTATGTAGTATTACGTGGCACAGAATCGAAAAGAGTAATTTAGAGTACGGGCACGAAATATGGATTCACGTAGTGCAGATACTCTAGTTTCATTCAGTGGAATCACAGAATAGCGTAATATAATTTAAGCGAATGCGTAGTAGCATAGAAAAAAATCACAAACGGCAGTTAAACTTTTTTGTGATTTTCAAAAATTCTATGCTGCATCAAATCAAAGTAGGTTGGGTTTTATTAAAGAGAAGTTGGGGGGGAGGGGGAATGTGCTCTCTCTTTTCATCTTCCTCTGCACCAATGAGCCGCTTTTTCGAACTGCGTATCACAACCATGGCCTTGGACATTCTCGTTGGTTATCTTATCGTTGTGAGGCGCTTATGAAACGAACCTGAAATGTTGATGTTCTGGAACGGAGAAATATTTGACAAAACGGTGATTTGATTTGTAGAGAAATTCTATAAACTGTGGATGCAAACGTGCCATCCTTCTCGTAACATGACAGTGTATGGCCGCTGTGAATTTAGAATTTCACAAAAAAATGGCAAAGCGATTTATTGTATAAGCGGATGGCAGTGGTGTGGTTAATAGTTTGGGAATCAAAAGAGTAGAAAATGGCTTTTTTTGATGTGGTTTTTTTGACAAGGAATGTGGTGTGAAATTGTCGATATCAAACAGGATGGTGATAAATTGTTGTTAACCTTTTCAACGCTTACATAATTAAGCAAGCATTCACACCCGCATTCTTTGTGACAAGAAATGCAAATTCCGAGCGATGGGGCACGTTTTAACGTTTGGTCAAGCTTTGTTCGGGTGGACATTCAGAGGTCAAGCTTTGTTCGGGTGGGCATTGAGACTAAAATTGGTTGCCTAGATTGAAATTTAGTTATAATTTCTTTGATGGGAATCACAAAATGTTGAAGAGTGATGGTGAGGGCCAGTTCGATAGTTCGATAAGGTCGTCGTCAATCGTCGAAGGACCGTTTCATTTACCGAAAGCGGTGATGCAAAGTTTTGCATTGATTAAAATACCGCACAAGTGGGACGTTGCAGCAGCACTGCAACATTGCGCCAACTAGCTTAACCAGATTCTATTAGAAAGTCGGCCTAACGATTTGCTGGAGTGCGCATTGCGCGTCGGGGTGCCAAAAATCGAACGCCTAAGCTCTGAGTAGTTAGTTGGCCGAGCGAATGTGCTCGCTCGCCGAGCGAGCTTTTCCGTCTCTTTCACAGCCCTTCTTCGGCTGTATTTTCCCCTATATCTTTTCTCTTTGCTTTCCGGTCGACCACTTTACAAATGTTTTTTTATTAGTTTTACTTAAAGCCATAAGCGGGAATGATGTGTTGACGGGGAACATGAGACTCCGTAACTAATCAGGCAAGAGTTTTGCCAGGAACGATGTTCATTTTTGGTCGACTGAAATGCCGATCAGTTATAGATACCTACACAAATGAATTACAGGGCATGTTAAGGTATGCAGTGTCCTTTGACCGTGAGCTTATAACGTTTTACTTATATGTTCATGTAGCCGACCGGTTATTCAGACTATTCTGTAACAATTCGTTTTCATGCAAGGAAAGGAGCGTTAAACACCCCTAAGGTTGATTCTAAGTTGGTCACAAGTTTTTATTTTTAATTTAAAGGAGCACTTCTTTGATTCGAGACGAATGCAGTGAGCATCTACTTATTCGAATAGTTCAAGGAATGACATCGAAGCTGGGCATACGCACAAGCATACAATGAGAGACGTATGCAGTTCAACGCTCCCAGACAAGAGATGCCCACCTTCAAAGGAGCTTCGTGGTTACCACAGCAAAAAAAAAAAAGATTCACAGTATTTCATAAGGATTTTCCTGTTCTTAGGCATTTTCATCGTGAGGATTTTCAAATAATATTAAAGTGATGACAATATAATCATAAAACGGCGAGCGTTTATTGAGCACTTCTAGTGCTGCTCGCCATATGGACGTCATCTTTTCTATTGGTTTCAGTTGTTCTCGCACTTATTTCATTCTCATATCCCGCGAGGAGGATACTGACTGGAAAGGCTGATGAATAATCGAGAACGAGAAGCGAATATCTGTGATAGAGATCAAAGCCAGAAACTCATCGAACTTTAAGCAAAAACAAAAAAAAAATTAAAGGCAAAAGTAAGTATTGTGCATATAGTTTTTGCGAAATTAGGCTTCATCGAGTGGATGTAGATGCTATCACACTTTTAAAACACTTAACGCTACCTAAATGTTAGTGTTGTTTGAAAAGAAAAAATTTTCTTAAAGCGCCATCATTGGCAATTATTGTTGTTGTTGCGTTTGATTCAATTCAAGTTCGCCTTAAATCGTTGTAATATCGATATTCACATCGTTTATAGCAATCTATCATTTGTGTAAAAGAAATACCATTTTATTTTATTTCTCATTTCGTCCAATTAAGCTGGCTGAACATTTATCCAGCTAACGTTTATCGAATGCACTAATTCGTCTAATTGCTTATTGTATTGATTGCAATTCGTATCTTTACGCTGTCGAAATTAAATCGCAAAATTGGTGATGAATATTTTCATACGCCTCGAATATTTTTCTCATTCGATAGCCCACTTAAATGGCGATACGCTGTAAGCATGATTGCACAAACAAAATTTTTGCAAATTTATTGCATTACAAAACGAAATGTTTGAAGAGGTTCTACTATTTCCGTTTCAGTTATGCAATAAAGAATTGCATTGAAACGTTCAGAATCCTGTACGTTAAGTGTTCCATGTCATTTTTAGAGTTGCAGATGAAGCTGTTATTAAACAGAATATGTACGAGATTACCTGAACCACATTAACACCCACATATGCAAACATATTCATTATACTCTGCTTTTACATTCCTAGTCTTCTCGAATCGTCTTTCCTCATTCCTCATGTCCTCTAAAAGCAACGAAATTTATCTTACTGTATGCGACGCTGACTGTTTTCCAAAGATAATTAAACATTATTGTTTTGTTAGTGTTACAGAACCTTTCCTCGATCATTTTCTCGGACAATTTGTGAATCTCGCGTTTTGGCCTCTCCTCATTCCCATATCCTGTACAAAGTTTATGACATTTGATGTTATGCGCAACCTTATGTAATGCCACTTGCAATTGTTCCCGTGGGAAAAGCGGCTGAAGTTCTCAGGTGCTTTTCGTAGTGAACGGTTATGTCCGAGATTTCTGTCGCAACTTCTCTTCTCTACATTCAGCAAATTTACAATGAAGTGTGAATGAAGAAAGTATGTTTTAAAAAAAAAAACAGATCATAAGCAGATAAATATTCGTAACATTTCGGTCACCGAGTGGCATATTATCATCATGCAGACTGTTGCTCTTCGAGTGCACATCGTTCCGTTTTACTTGTCTCGAAAAACAAATACGCTTTTTGTGTGTAGCGTATATGCTCAGCTAATCGCACAAATCGATTCGGGTAACACTATTGTTTAGAAGATAGGACATTGACAAGGTACTAACCTTGAGCTCTTGGGTGGTCTTCTCGTATCCCATGTGCAATAAGAACGTGCATTTAGTAAAGCGACGGAGGGTAAAATATTGCGCGAAGAGTGGCACATGGCATTTCCCTTTTAAAATGAGGCAACCGTAATTCCAATAAAATTAAATTTAATCCGGCACACTAGTAGTCCAGGATTTTTACTGTTTAAAAGAAAGAAATCGACAGCTCCATATTAAGAAATGCTTGCAGCAATAGCTTTCTAAAGCGGTGTCTGGCGTGTCTGGAATATCTTTTGCGATTTGCACAGCAAGCCTGACTGTGTTGCTTGCTTCGATGGCCGAGGCATGTGAGGCCCGCCTCATGTGCCATCTTATTATAATTTATTTTTACTGCTTAACTGATAAAATTTTTAGCTCTGTATAAGCAGTGAGATCATGCCTCTCGCTCACCCAACTACTACATTGTTGTGTCAAACCGTCTCTGTCCTTTACATTGTTATTTATCACCAAATATGTTTTTATTCATTGTCGAGCATAAAATGACACCTGCATGCAAAATCCGGCATATCGCCAAATACGTTTGATGGACCGATTATTGGCTCTCTTAGAAGGATCATAATCATCAAACAACTTGATGTTCCGTCCAAAATTTCCAAATCAAAATGGGCGACTCCACCTGTTGTGATTAAGATAAGAACCATGATACGAATACTACGGAATGAACTTGCGACATATTCTTATGCCTAACTGGCAATAGTAAACTTTCAATGTGCTGAACAGAAACTTGGATCATCTTTTTAACTCCAGTTTAGTGGAAAACAACGTCGCGGCCATTGTTTCCGGCCCTTATGTGAGCAGCTATTTTTGCATATACGAATGAACTAATAACTATTAACAGATACGTTACAGGCGCAATGCGTATATTTCGATAATCGCTGAATTGTTGTTGATGAAGGCGAAGCACATTTATGCACAGCACACAAAACAAAATTGTGAATATAGAAGCGTTACAAGAGCACGGATGAAAGAGGCAGAAAGAACAAAGGTAGATAAGTATGGAGGGGATGCTAAAGAGCTGCTGAAAATGATGAAAGCAATCCGATGGAAGCATTTGTAATCTTCTTATTGCTTCCATCAACCATTCCTTCCTCATCGACCTAACGTTGTCGTATCTCTCCTTTTCTCCGTTCTATTATCAATCTTCTGTTCTCCTTCCGCCTTCTCTAGATCGATGTGATAACTCCCTCGTAGAATTTATATGGTTGCACGCTCATATAGCCAATCTACTATGCAGGCAGAGCTGATGCATTTTTAATCGCAAAGCGTTTCCAGCTTAGTGTCTTTCATTTCCTTTTCTTTTTTTTAATAGAATTCATTTGTTGCACTATTGCAGTAGCATCGATTGATTGAATTAGGAGACGTTTGTCGAATGGTCGTAACATTGAAAAAAAAAAAACAGATGAAAGATAATTGTGTAATAATTTATGAGTTTACGATCAAAGACTGATGAATGGTTTTTAGTGTGATCTTAACGGTACTTTAATCGAATGGAATTACTCGAGTAGAGGTGTTTAACGTGAACACCATATAAGATCACACAGTATCGCAATTGCTGCTCATTACTGTACAACTCATCACGCAATTCGTTTCATATAATGATATGTGCGGTTTTTTTTTAAAGCGAAAATGATTCAATGGCATACAACGAAGCAGTTGTCCTTTTGCGAACAAAGTACTCTCCGAATCGTCTCCATTTTCGTTTTGTTACTTATGAGAGTTCTTTCTTTTTTAAACAAACAAAAATATTCACAAAATGAAATATGTTATACATAGGGAAACTTATTTGCTATGCGAAATGAGAACACAGTACTTCTTTGGTGCGCACTGATCTTTCCCAGCAACGAAAATATCGTTGTTGCTATCTCTCTTATTTTTTTGAACAGGCATTTAATATAAAATGTTTTAGTACAATCGAAAAGACTTGTGATCCCAATTTATCGCCGCTCGTCCACGCCCTGCTTTTTAATCAGATATCCATGTCGATGGCCTACTCTAAACGACAGCTGATGATATAGCATAGAACACAGCATTTAAACGGTCTTCTTCTTTAAACTGCTCCCTGCTTGGCTTGACAGTTTCATAGTCGGATGAGTTCTGATTTAAAATGTCAGCTTTTTGGCAGTTTTCGCGTTTAATTATTAGCTTCATGAGCAAACATACGAACAATAATGGCAGTTAGGCTGTTTAAGCAATAAACTATCAAATTTTCCACCTAGCCTGATTGTTTTTGTGTGGTTGCGGGGAAGGAAGAGAACTGAAGTGCTGCGATCCGATCACAATCGATGTGTTGTTTGGCGGGATTTTGGCTTGTCGTGAATAATAATCGGCCCATTGCGACGACCGGCGAGCGTTTCACTTCGCTCGCAAGCGGTTGAGGTGACCCTGCTCTCAACGGCAAAACGTTATCCACGACAAGAACCGACGATCATTCGTGTCGGTGACCTCCCTCAATGCGTCGTTTCCTCAAGCGTTCCTCTTATACATAGAAAAGGGGAGAGATGACTCGTTGTGTCAAGTAGTGTTCCAGTAAAAGATGATTTTTATTAGGGAATAAGTCAAAATAGCAGAATGTTTCACTGGAACATTTAACTCGTAGATATTCGGCTTGCTGTTGCTGCATCTTTCCTGAAACTCGTTTCGAGATCACCGTTTTTCTTGTCTGCAGATTATAAAATTTGGAGCACAATTCCTCTCCCACTCTTTCCACAGATCGGAACGTGGAATAGAACCTCCGAATTACTTTCCCTCGTTCCATTTTCTCACTTACGGTCGAAAACTTTTGAAAAGCTTAGAGTTTTGTGCGAAAATATACGACTTTCTTTTGACATTCTGTATTGTACAGGATCACATGCAGGTCTGTAGGACGAACGAAGTGAAAGATAGGTCGAGGGGAAGGGCAGGGAAGGAGGAACGCTCACAGATTTTTTTCGCGTCCGTCCACTCCTAAATTCTTTGCATTTTTTGCGACGGGATGTGGCGGGGCTATAATGCAAAAACAGCTCGGTTTTTTAGGTCAAGCAGGGGGCTATTGTTGAGGGAGTTGTTTAATTTCGATTTTATCACGTAAGTGGTGAACCTCTCGATGTAAAACAAAGGAGATGATGTTTTCTTGACTCTCCTTACTTCATGGGGCATTTAAAATGGCGAAAAAATTTTGAGTCTTAGAACATATGATGGGTGTTATTCTTTGAAACGTATCACTGCAAATGCACATTTCCAATTTTCGGCCTATTCATTTGCCTTCTCGCTCGCATAACCTAGACGAGAGTCTTCCTTTGCACTTTTCGAAACGAGGCATCCGATGAAAGGGATTTCTTTTCTTCTTTAGCGGGAGGATCTGACCAGTGAGAAAGCAAAAGAGGGCGTTTTACCTGAACGTTGTGCGTTGGAACTGTCTACCTGCGTCGTACGTCGACGTGCTGTACCGCTGTGATAAGCTGCCGTAGTCGGCTCGCCTCGCTCAAATGTGAAACGTGTCATGGAAATCCGAAGAGGAGATGTCGAGTGGTTTGTGCGAGGCGCGCATGCGTTCAACCATTGCAATTTCGTCATGTGGACACAGATGTGCCGTTGTGGATGTGAACGCAACATGCTTGGTTACATGTGTGCGCTCAAGCGTATTGTCACTAGACTAATTAGTGAGTTC
Source organism: Toxocara canis (assembly GCA_000803305.1). Classification (NCBI taxonomy): domain Eukaryota; kingdom Metazoa; phylum Nematoda; class Chromadorea; order Rhabditida; family Toxocaridae; genus Toxocara; species Toxocara canis. The sequence goes on from JPKZ01000895.1 coordinate 78,363, forward strand.
TGGTATAAACTAATAAATGAGTAATCACATCCAAGGTATCAGTTTTTGCCTCTGTAACTAATGATGGTTTGTTTTATACGGGGAATGTTTGAAGCTCTGAGTTGTGTTGCCCGTAATTATGTAATGTGATTATTCATTGTAAGTGTAATTTCGAGTTTTACATTTTCTGTAGCAAACCGGAGTACTGGTAAAGACTTTTTGCGTTTCATAAGTCGGCTTAATGGGAGAACGTTTTCGATCGTCATCTTTTGCTACTTTTGTTGTCTTCATTTAATTAATTGCTTGATTAGCGTAATAAGCGAACGCTTGTTAGGTTCGTTTTGAGTAGCAAAAACGAATGCGCATTTCGTATTCGAATTCGCTAGAATCAACTTGAAAAACTCTCATTCTTTCTTCCCTGCACCATTGCATCGATCGGCTCAGCAATTTCTTTAGCTTCATTTCAACTAACGGATGGAATTGAAACGTTTACTGAGAAGATTTGTCAAGTCGAGCGATTTGGTAAATGGATATATTGATTGGCATTGTTAATTTCCCACGTTTATGGGAAACATTGTGCGCATTTATGCGAATAACAATAGCAACGATAGTAATAATCTCCACTTCCAAGATCTTATGGAGTCATTCGTTTTCCCAAAATCCCCGCGGCACTCCAAAACTCCGTTCGAGCTGCTTTGCTATGTTTTTTTGGCCTATCATAACACACGAAAGATCGTTGGATTCATTTCGAGTGCGCCCCTTCTAGTAAATACCTTTCGCATCTCCAACTGGAAGTCGACCAAAGCTTAGTGTTCTTAAATTTACAAAACAAAAAAGTTCTAGTAGAGTTTTATTTGGCGGATTGAGTGATTCGCGATTCTAATGCATTTATTAGCTCCCTACGGGAGAACGTATCGATGATGAAGTTAAACAGTTCGCATTCTCTTTACAAACAAGCGGCAGTTTATTAAAAAAAAAACATTCCGTAGCAGTCGTTTATCGTGTTGGTTCGAATTCATTTTGCTGCTACACATCTTTTTTTTCTATGGACGATTTTATGAGTGCAAACAAGCGGCAGTTTATTAAAAAAAAACATTCCGTAGCAGTCGTTTATCGTGTTGGTTCGAATTCATTTTGCTGCTACACATCTTTTTTTTCTATGGACGATTTTATGAGTGATATATGAGTATTAATTCATAATACGGGTAGAAAGTGGATTTTTGTTCCTCAGAACGATCGAGACGCCGAGAAAATTTAAACGGTTGGACTTCCGGCTCCTAAATTCCGCAAATTTCCGGACCGGAATTTTAGCTTTTCGTTGCCTTTTTGCATTGTTGAATGTTACGAGTGGTGGTTTACCAGCATTCCGAATGAATGAGTGTAGAATTTTAAGAATGTTTTGTTTGTGTACGACTGTGTAGCGGTATTTGTTAGGGTGCTAACCTCCTTTTCGCACTATCATTAGCGCAAATACGCGTCTTGGTTCATTTTGGCGATGAAGATATTATGACGTCCCCTTGCGTTTATTTTCTTATACTCCAGTTTTATTTGATAATCTATAAAAAATTATGAGTTTTGCAGTTGGCAACAGTTCGTTATTTTAGCGTTGCCAATTTCGCGGACCGCAGAAAGGGAAGTGAGGAATGATAGCTTAGAAAATTTTGCCAGATTCCAACTAAACGTCCCCAAATAACTACGCGTATTTTTGAGCCCTTCGCGGCAGTTAATCCGAGGGTGGGGGGGGGGGTGGGGGGAGGAAGAAGGGG
>JPKZ01000895.1:80134-92867 GCA_000803305.1 Toxocara canis
GGGGGATGGGTGGAGGAAGACGGTGTGTACAAATTTTCAACTGAAACGTTGTGAACTTTTGTGAAAAATTGCTAAAATTGAACGAGCATGGCCGACAACTTGAATCAAATGCAAATCGCTGGTTCTTTCTGCTTTCAGTAAACATTGATAAATGTCATGAAACCGGGAAGAAGCGTCGTCAAGGTGTTTCCATCCGTTTATGATGTCCATGGTTTCCGATTCAGTCTCGTAATCTTTTTTTTCTGAGGTTTTCCAATGCTGTGAAGTTGTTTGACCAAATTCGTTACTTTATCCATCCTCCCTCTCTCCTCCACCCCCTCTCCCGGTTTAAAGTGCGTAATTTTTCACCGTTATCTCGAAGACCGTTTCTGTTGAAAATGCTGGAGCGGACGGAAGTGCAAATCGATGTGCGCTAAATGCAGTTTTTGTAGAAAGTGTCAGTTGACGAATGGCTCGGCACAAGGGCAACGCAAAGGCGGCAAAGCAAGGCGCAAAGCGAGGGCGTCCGCCCGCAGCTGCCGCCAGTGCCGATGAAAATGGTGTTGAGAAAGCCACCGAGGCAACACTTAAGGCAAGCTCTAGCCTAATTTTTCATTTGCACCATCCCTTCCCCCCCCCCCCCCCCCCCCCCCCAACAGAATTTAAAGCAGCATAACTCCAGTTTCTTCCGACTGGATTTGTTAAATCAATGCGAAAAATTTGCATACACCATTTAACCATGCGACAAAAGAAATGTGCCTACAGATGTAATCCAACGCAGTGAATACGCACTTGAAACTGAAAAATTGCGTTGATTGCGTTCGCTAATGGTTTAGATTAAACCTGATGGTCGTATAAGTGAATAATAACTTCTCTTTAGATACAAATAATAAATACAGCACGTGGCTTGTTGAGAGACCTTTGTAATGAACCACCAATTGACGGAGAGATTCGAACGACCTCCTTCGAGTTATGAAATAATGATCATCTTCTGTCCTTAAAATTTCATAAAAATGAATTCAGCTTTTCGAAGTGAGCAGCTAATAAGTTTAGCCTTAACTGCTAACGGCTTTAATACATATCGAATATTTGTTGTATTATATATTCATGGAGCCTACTGAGGCATGCAATGCCCCTTGAACGAAGAGGTGCTCATAATGCACTCAAACTGTCAACCACTCCACCGATTGACTTTTAATACACTTATCTTTTAATGCAAGCGGCTGGCCGCGCTATTTTTCTGCTAAAAATTCCCCCTTTACACATGAGCTGCTATCAGCTCCTCTGATGAGTTCCAGGTTGGCCCTATAGAAGTCGTACTTCCCTAATTCGAGATCAGATGTCGTTTGTTATGATAGACAAAGAAATAAAATGAAGACAGTCCGAACAAACATAAAGACAGACGCACGTAGGGTATTTACGGACCCAAGATCTTCTCCCTTCGATGGAAGAAATCTCGATCGAAATAAATTAGACCAAATTCGCAGTCATTCTACGTCGACAAGCGATACTATTGAAGCAAAGAAAGTGTTTTTAATTAGGCGGCAAATCAGCTAAAAGTGCGACTTCTCAAGCGAAAAACCCCGTCAGGCTGCAAAAACCATCAAGGCTAAACAGTCTTTCCCAATAGTTCCGCATACGCCCATAAGGGAAAGATGTAGTGATTTTGTGGAACATATTCATTTCATTTTTTACGACCCGCTTGAATGCCACATACAGCGTTTTGGCGATATTAAGAAACTTCGAAGCTAACATTGTTGTGACATCAAGTGAAAGCTAATTGCTTGATAAGCTTAATGTCGAATAAATGCGACTATAAGTGTCAGAGTCATGCTTGATCCGAGAAATGCGCTTAGCATTTGAATGTTTAGACAGCAAAGAATATTTTACGCCATTTAAATGAAAAAATGTTTCGCATGCATGTACTAAGTTTGCAGACGTATTTTGTTCTATACGATGCTTCACAATAACACTGACTGCAAAACTGGGCTTAACAAGATTAAGAAAGCGAAATTGTTGATATGGTAAAATGAACTAACCGTTTAATCCTATAATGTTTTGCGATTGGTGCACCCTTGTGATCAATGTCACGTATGGTAAGAGCATATTCGCTTGGGTCGGCCTCACGCTCCCTTACCAAGAAAGCACCCCTCGGTAGATGACTGACTAGTACCGCATTAGCGGCGCGATTCCGAGGCGTTCGTCCAGCATACCACCTAAACAAAGTAGTAAATGCTCAAGTCTTTTTTGTATTTATTTTTTCATGGTGTAAAGCCATCATTCATTTTTGCGGTCTAAACAACATAAAATGTTCTGCCTGTATCACTTGTACAATATCTGTGCCATGCTTACGTGTGCTCAGATGCAAAAATGTGCATCAAAAACAAAATAACGCTCAGAAAAAGCACTTTCAAACACCGACTGAAAGCGCTGGTCTTTCTTCGAAATGCGAATTACTACTTACTATTCGCAACTCAACATTCTCCTAATATCTGTGGTATGCCCGACTGTCGTGATGGTGGAAGCGCTGACTCAGAGTGAAAACAACATCTGGGAACGGTTATGGGGAACTCAGTGCGGAACGCAACAGAGACTACTCTAATACACTCTGCAGAAACAAACATAAGCGTGTATTGCGTAATGCAAAAGCAATTCCTTTTAAATGGGATTTTAATGCTTTAAAAAATTCGGGAAAATGTTTTCAAAAGTCCGTTAGAGAGTCGTCAAGAAATGTTATCTTTCTAAACAAGATGCTAACTAACCATTGCAACCTTTTTAACTTATTCACTCAGCATTGTAAAGTCTCACTTCTCGAGAACATCTGTATTGAAAAACTATCGCTTTATTAAAACGTTTAGCTTTAAAAGAACGTGCGCCAACAAAAAAACTCATTCATTTCTCTAAACTGTAAAAAAAAAAAAACTAAAGTTAGAACTTTCATTCTGTTGTCTCCAAAACAGTTTAGACTGTTTCGCAGTTGAAGGCGTATAAAAGACAAGACATTAAGAGTGTGGCATACGCAGTTTCCACTACTAATTGAAGGAATGAATCATTCGCTTTCCCCTGTTGCTTTGTCTCACACCGAATTTTGCTGCACGCAGAATAGATAAGCTTACTTACTCTTCGCTTTCATCATCTTTTAATTTGGCGACATACGTCCGAGGGATGTATCCGCAATCACCATTTTTTTGCCTGGCTAACCACCAGTCAGCATTCCTAAAAAATCTTCCATAAAGGATGCACGATTACGCCTTCGCAGCATCATATTATTCATAAAAAAATTTTATTAAGTTCCCTTTTTTTTTGCCGCCTAGTTTATTGCATGGATCATTTGTTCATTAAATGCTTTCTTAAGCGAATATTTCAAAAGCGTTACAAATTCGCCATATTTTGAGCGACTGTTGTTTTGACGTGGCGCGTCTGCTTCTTATATTTGCGTTGTTTTTTTTTTTCTTTCGTATTGTCTGTTCGTTATTGTTTCTATTAATCAATCCGTTCAGTATTTTTTGAAATAATAAGCGAAAAAATCTCATTACGTAGCATGGACGGAGCACCATTAGCACACATTTTTTGTCGTATAACTTTTATAGGCAGTTTTTTGGTTGAACGGTTGTTGTGTTTGCAATCTTTATAAGAAGTCTTTTTGATGCGAAACTGTCTCTTTTTATGGCAAGTCTAAGGGGTTCACTGTTCGTTTGTTTGTTGTTTGTTTTGTCTTTTGAGGGAATTCATTCGAGAATTTGGAGAAAGGAAATGGGGCCACCTTCCATACTGCGGTCACATATCTACCTGCATTGTTTTCGTCATTTCTGATTTCGTTATTATTGTAGAGATCTCTACATGACAATTTAAAGTTGTTAATTTTATTCAGATTTCGTTCTCGTATATCTCAGACGAAAAAAAAAACTACTTGTGTTTCATGTGCTACTGCGTTGTTTTTCTATGAATAAATTTTTCGGTTGATTCTTTATTTTCATTAAGGTGATCTTAGCGGTGTTGTTTTGCTGTAATTTTTTTTTTTTAAACGCTACTGCTCAACCGATTATCACCATACAAAGACCGACTGACGAGCCCAGTGTCAATTAGGGTTGAGGTCGCAAAAGTTGCTTGCAGATACTGCGGTATCTACCTGCATTGTTTTCGTCATTTCTGATTTCGTTATTATTGTAGAGATCTCTACATGACAATTTAAAGTTGTTAATTTTATTCAGATTTCGTTCTCGTATATCTCAGACGAAAAAAAAAAACTACTTGTGTTTCATGTGCTACTGCGTTGTTTTTCTATGAATAAATTTTTCGGTTGATTCTTTATTTTCATTAAGGTGATCTTAGCGGTGTTGTTTTGCTGTAATTTTTTTTTTTTAAACGCTACTGCTCAACCGATTATCACCATACAAAGACCGACTGACGAGCCCAGTGTCAATTAGGGTTGAGGTCGCAAAAGTTGCTTGCAGAAAGGGAGGGAAGTTGCGGTGGAGATGGAGCATAAATCAGTGATCCTATATTGATTATCAATATTGTAAGATGTTTTCAACGTGTTGTTAGCTACCTTTGGGCAACCCTTATTCTTGTGGCTTTTGCTCCAAATTGATAAATGAAACCTCTACCAAGTTTTAAATTATAGTGTAAAATGCTTCTCACATGTCAGTGGCTTCAAAATGTCATTCGAGCTATCGAACTTTTCCAAATGTTTAGATTCACTCACACATACATGACATGATGTTAGAGGACATATAGATTGTTTGGAGATAGGCAACCATTTCTTGGTTTACGTGTTCTTGACTCATGTTAATGACATGTTTTCATTTGAAGAGGATCATTATCTGCGCCTCCCTGAACACGTCACCACCACTGTCCCACAAAAATACGTAGCAATCACAATCGCTCGCAAAAAAAAACATATTTCACTTTCTGCAGCCGACCTGGATGAGCTCAATTCAGTTTAGACTAATTTATTCAGACATATAATCACACACTAGACGATCCATGAATGAGCTGATTATCCTCAACTTGTGTATTTCGCTGCGACCCTAACCTACTGATACATCTGACTGAGCGCTCGTTTCCTTTCTTTTCATAGTTTCCTTTTTTCAAAGCCGACTGCACGCTCAACAAAAAAATGAGTCTCCCATCTGCGCCTCCCCTTTCCTTGTAACTTAGGGACAGGATATGGAAGAAAATAAGCCCATTTATCAGAAAACAAACGTAGATTTTTTTAGAAATAGAACAAGAAATCAGAAAACTTTCGAAGACCGCAGATTTCTATATGTAGACTTAAGAAGCTAATATGATATCATTTCAATGCGATAATCAATATCAAAACACCATTCCATTCGCAACAAACAGTTTATCTCTCGTGTAAACATGAAATTTGCGCTCTTCGCAAACGCTCTGTTGCACGAAGGTGTGTAAATCCGCTTAGCAACATATAATCCACTCGTGAGGTTATCACGTAACTCAAAATATGCTTGTTTAATAGAGAAACTGCGCCTTCGCTGATACGCCCTTACCTTGACAGCAGCACAGTTGTCTATCATATCATGCAACACCACACACCCCCACCTCTCTTCGAACCAATGTCTCAAAAGCGTCATAGGTCGGCACGCCTCAATTATGGAAATGTGAGGCGCAATTTTAATTCATTCGGATTACTCTCGTCGTGCGAAATCGCTAACCATTCTCATTATCAAAATCGCCGTTTGAAATAGCGGGCGTATGATGAAAATTTTTAGCAGTCAATATGCCAGGTGTATTCCATTAAGAAAATGCATATCTCGACCTCGGCAGAACCAAATGAGAATACTGTGTTGAAACCGTTCCTAAAATTTTTTCCTCCGAACATTTCATATCTGCCCTGGAAACACCACCCCACTTGCAAGGCTCATTTAATTTTACACCGCGCAACAACTCTGCTAGCCAGTTGCGGACCTCACTTACATTAAGATCTAAATGCCCGCAAAAGCAAAAGTCAGAATGCAAACGAGAAGAAACATTTTGAATCATCAATTACAAATCTCAAATCGAACTTCCAGAGAAAATTTTTCCACACTAGTTTAGAATAGACTACTTTTGACAAGAATTCTGGACTATCCCTTTTCGGAAGTAATGTGCGAAAGCAGCTGACGTTATGCTCATCATGCCAATTCGACTGTGTTGCATTCATATAGAGAGGGAATACGCCATTTTTCGTATGAAAGTTCGAACTAGCGCTGGCTGGATCAAAGTGACACAGTATTAGTAGTTTAATTGTTCCATAAAACAACTTTATCTGAAAATGAGACTACTTTTTAAACCATTCAACGACACGCCTCATGAAGAAAATGTTCACCATATTTTTAGACGAAAAAAGTAGAGTGCATTCACTCCAATGATTTGTTGAAGAGCCTCAGCACTTTCAGTCATAAAGCGCACATACTCCCAAATAAGCCAATAAGTTGCAATGTTAATATAAAAAGGACTAACCCAAGGAATGCTTCTGGAGACATTGTGCCCGGTTTCATCGTTTTGATCGCCACTTCGACCATGCCTCGCCATTTACCGTACCACACATCCCCAAAGTTACCGTCTCCCAACTTCCGTTTAAGTTGGAGCTGATTACGTGGAATTTCCCAGTTCTGTAAAAACATCATGAAAAACGGTTTAGAAAAATACTCCGCGAATCACCTTACGGAAAAAGGACACTCAACCAGCGATATTTCAAACATATTTCATTGCTTTCACCCTTCTGCACTATATTTTTTCAAGGCTTAGGAAAATTTGCGCTCGATCACGAAGTTCAATTGAAGGCTCAACAGAGTAAGCTGAAAGCACTACAAATATAATAGAGAAGACAAAAATTATTTCAATAATGTGCGAACAAAGAGCTCGTTGCGCGATGAGCAAAGGAATCAAGTTTTGTATTTGACAAGTAGCCCACCAGCAGAAAGTTCATGCGTGGGATTACTTAAAATCGCGGGGCTGCTTAATGTCAAACGACTACCGATCGCTCCACAGCAACAAAACCCGAAGGAAATATTTTTTTAAACATTGAAAAGACAATTAATCGACGAGAGGACAGCAAAAAGTGTAATTAAACTTCTTTTGTTAGGTAAACCGAATTAATTTTACTTTTTTTTGTCAGCCGGTGACAGCAAACGAGAATTTGCAAATGGAAAGGACCTGCTGGGTGTCGTGCGAGAGATCGGGTCGCGTCGGTGCAATTCGAGGAGCAGGGAACGACAGCTGACAACAAAGGCCGTCCGCGACTTCTAAAAAAGTTTTGATTGTAAAAAACGATCAGTATTTGGTGCATCCCAGCCATTGACCAACGTGACGAAATGACGCCACAGTTTTATTTGCATTCAATAAATCAGAAAATGAAACTGTAAAAACCAGTTCTTAATTCAACTTTTACACGTAAAAAGTACACAACATACTGAAAATTGAGAACACTGACACTGCAAAAACAGTCACGGAAAGCACTTTCTAAATTGCGCTTCAATTTGGATTGCAGCTAAAAAGCCAACTGGACTGTAATTATAACGCTTATAAGATATGCTAAGATTACGAACAGGTGCTGATGACGACGAAGGTGAGAGGCTAGAGAACATTCTACCATATCTGGAGCAAATCGCCTCAAAACTGAAGGGGTTCCAACGCCTCACTCACTGCACATCGCTGAAACCCACTTATCAATGAGAGAATACGTTTCAAGCGATTTCTCTACTTAGCCAAATAAGCTCTCACTCGTGAAAGTGTCCCTACGACAGCAGCAAATACTAACAAACAAAACATTCGCTTGATTACGGTTCCTGAACAAATCTAGCATATTTGCTCCTTACAGCGTCCGCAATAAAACCAATTTCTATTTAAACAAAACATAAGACTTTCAAATGTGATCAACAGGATAAAACAGCAGTGGTACCAGAGTAGTAGCTGACGAGGTCACGGAGAGTGGCAAAAGTTCTTCTTGCCGTAATGAAGAAACCCGCATCGCCATCCAATCTACAACTGAGCTGCATCAACATAACACCCTTTCGTTTACGATTCCTTTCTTCACTGCCTTTATCGCACACCTGAGGCGACCTTTTCGAATTTATCTTGTATACAACATCAGCCTATTCAGAACAGAAGCGACTGATATTTTGGCTAAGTCAGAAATGTTTCTTTTTTAAACTAGAGCTAGAAACACATGCAATCTGTACTACCTTCACCTTCCTCGGTTTTCGTTTAATTTCATGTATTAGCCTCTATTTCGTGAAAGCTAGATTATTACGAAAAAGCCACAATACATGCTTTACAATATCATGTCAAGGACGTTAGAAAAACTAAAAGCATACCTTCTGATTTTATAATGCTTGACGGTACCTCCACGTTGATCGTCCGAGTCACGAATAGTGAGTGCATATTCACGCGTGTCCGCCTCACGCTCGCGAATCAAAAATGTTCCCTTCGGCAAATTACTAGCCAACACCAACCGTTCGGCTCTGTTTCGAGGAATCCTCCCAGCAAACCACCTGCAATTTCTTATTACCACTATTCGAAAACCCATTAGTGCTTGAAACGCAAATGCCTTCGACGGATCGCAGTGAAAAAAATACTATATAGCACTATATAGCTTCATTCTCCAAAACCTGATAGCAATAACAGTTCCAACATAGCTACCCATATACTGTCTACAGTTGTTACTATTCTAGGCAGAAAAAATATCGTACGGCTCTAGCACATGGGTGTCACGACCAATAGCTTCACCACGACTTCATTCAGGAAGTGCTGTTTATACTGGTGATTTTTGCGGTGGTGTGGTGCCATGAATCTCGTGATTGTGATCACCGTAGCTGCAAGCATGCCACATTAGAGTGAGCATTTGGTCGCCGCACTCACGTACCATCATAGAACCATATTCCGCTCAAACTGCATGCAAGCAATTCGAAACGTTTATCTGCCAGTCAGCGGGGAATTATTCAACGCTTTCAGTGATGCCCATTTCCAGATTACTTTATTAGCGGGCTGACAACTGTTTACGGTAGTCAGGGCAGGACTTTAAAGAATATTCCAGCGACAGCAAACGCAAAATTCACGAGAAACACTCGCCATGCACTGTCGCATTCTATTGATTCACATTGTACTACATATCAACCAATATAAAGAACATGAAAGCTCACTAACCAGGCGAATTTTAAAAAAAATGTAAAGCAAGAAATTCGGCTGTCTGTTGGTATACTGCGTAAAATTAATACGAAAAAAAGAATCCAATAACAATGCAAACTTTTGCCTTTTTTGAGAGATAATTCAGCAGCATTTTTTTTTTCATTTTAAAAACCGTGCATTGTCAGAAACCGCATAACAAACGAAATTAGCGAAAAAACTTATACTCTTGCATGGAAATTAAATGGGAAGAGTCAGAAGGCTATCGGTTTCATAATTTCGTATGACAAAATCGTGATAAACTAACTCTTCACTCTCGACTGACTGCTGTTTGCCGACAAAATTACGCGGCACGTAGCCTGTGCCACCTTTCGAATGGCGCACATACCACCAATCCGAATTACTGCAACAAAAATCTCAAATCAACTGTCATTAGCCGGATGACATTGCTGCACTTTGCCGAGTCCTAAATCGTCCACGTTACTTACCACTAGTCCAGGAGAAAAGTGATGGTACGGCAATAGGTCGCATTCATCGGCGCCATTATAAATGATTATTTCATGCAAAACCGAACTGCTCAAAATTTAAAGCTATAATTTAACAAAGTAAACGCAGTAGACAGCAAACGAGAATAATCCAGCTTTGCTCTTTGATGATCGAATCATGCGGACTTTCTTCTGACCAATTTACACACTTGTAAAGTACTTTCAATAGTGTTTTTGGAAATCCTCTGTCCTCAGCAACGATAGTTTAACAGAATGCGAACAACCAATGGACCTATTACGTGTACTTCAAACGTCTACTCTCACTACACAATCATTAGAAAAAAGAGAAAAAAGAATTTCGAAAGTTAGTGACGAACAAAATTTTTAGACCATCTTTACAAAACTGAAGCGAAAGTGATCAGTGAAACCTTTGGTCGAGAAGGTACATGATGTCGCCCTTTCTGAAGCTGAGATCACCTTCGGCACGCGACTCGTACGCATACAGCGCCACCAATACCTCTTTTCCATTGACTGCATCTGAATTTCGAAACGAAAATATTGGCGTCCGTGCCGCCCAGTGGGGGAAGCCCCCTCGTGGAGGAGAAGCACGCATCATTAAGGCTGCTGCCTACTGCTTGCCGTTTGCTTGACTGCAGTGCACATTTGGAGTCGCCAAAGCACAGCAAGGAAGCGGGGGAGAGGGATGGGGAGGGTAAAGTGAGTCGACGGAGTTATCGGGAAGCGACGAGCGAAGCGAGTGTGTTCAAAGACGACAGCAAATGAGAGCGTGCTCTCAATAAAAATAGGAACGATGCACTGCTGAAGAGAGGTTTGTCTGCGGACAGACGGTTCGCTCGCAGAGTGCGACACGCGATCGCGCACCACGCTGAAGGCCGTGCCATCGCGTAGAGCGGGGTCGGGTTGGGCTGTGCGTGGGGGTGCGGGTGAACGAAAGGAATTGGGAAGGGGCGCGCCGGCCGGACATATATTAGGGCATCAGACTGAGCATCGTGCGCTGGTCACTCAGTACTCATTTACAAATGAGCGCAATCCGATCACTCCGCTGAATTGAGAAAAAAAATGCAAACGATGGCAAAGCAGCATGCGAACGGCTCCAAATCAACGTTGTTCTTTGAAAATGTCCACCGATATATTATAATCCAAATGGAAACGCACTCAACGGTTGCCTGCTCCAGGTCACTTTTGCACTTGTTGCGAATCCTCCTCCCCTTCCACATTACCAGCCAGCAAAAGCATGCGATCAGCGGAAACCATCACCATCATTTCCTGCTTCAGACATCAACAACGCAACCATTCATAATTTGGAATGCCTCGATAAAACGAACCAGCTAGTGAAACAACAACAGAAAGTTTTGGGTGGGTGCCCAGCCGGTATCGCTCATCAAGCAAAACTTCTTTTCCTCAATGCCTTATTGCTGAACACTTCTGTATCTCAGGCAAGCACGATGCTCCAGACCTCGAAGACTGCTAAAACGCATGCGCCCCTGTTGGTGAAAAGCATTGTAAAACAGATACTTTCTTTCAAAACCAAAAGAAACGGCAACTATTTTGTAAATTTTAGAGTGCGAGAAAACAGTCAGAATATCCAGAGGAATAAAAAAGGAGAGAAATAAATTTTGCTGCTTTTGAAAAAGACCAGTTGTTCTCAGACGACCATAATAGGCATAGTCGCTCCGCTAATCTGAATAAAAAATTCAATCAGCAATTAAATGATATTTCGGAAAATAGAAATTGAGCCGATTTCTGGCTTGTTTTGTAAACAGTGAACATTGAAAAGTATTTTCATTTACCGTTTAATAAAAACAAAACAGTTTACGTAGCGATGTTCATTCTTTGATAAAAGGTTGGCTTCGCATTAAGTTGCCGCGCCTCAGTGTCTGTTCATTCCATGCACTTCAACCGTAAACATAACAACTAACGAAAGGCGACTTTAACATCTTTGAAACGCTCACTGCACGGAGGCTAATCCAGAGTGGTAAAGCACAAAACAATCGAGAGTGATAAAGCACCACAAATCAAGCCCCTTCTTTACTATCAGACCTATTCCACATTTAAACGGTCAGTAGAACTGCTACCGTACCGACCGGTTAGACCATTCATTCCCCTTCGGACAAAATCGAATTTCGCATATACGCTATACAGTCACATTTCTTTATCATCATTCTTTCTCAGGATGTGGTTGCGAATTTAACTTTTATCTGCACTGGCTTATGACCTCAATTTCTTTTTTCTGTGTTTTTGTTTACTTTGTCTCTTTCTTTCCACATCATCTTTTTTACTTTTTTTCGAGTGAGCTGTGACGTTACTTCAATAGATATTAGCTGAAAACAGACAATGTACGACGGTCGCATTGATTTACGATGTGCCAAATGCTGCCAACGAACTTGTTGAATGTATCGGTGTGCATTTCGGATTTCATTGCTCACAAAAAAATTACAGATGTGGTGCGCTCATTTATTGCACACCGACACACACACACACGCGCACACGCACACGCACACACACCTCCCTCAAATCTGAGCGGGTGGCCAGAACTGAGTTCATCTGTAAGTAAATTTCAGCCCTGTCACTTCTCAAAAAAGTGATATTCGTTAACAACACTAATTGAATAACTTTGCAGGACAAAATCTTCAAAATGTTTTTGTTATGCAGTAAATGCTCCACATTTACGCGTTTGCTTATGAATTTAACCAATTTAATTTAACTTATGAATTTAATTAATTTATAAATTTATGAAATTTATGAATTAGCCAAAATGAACAAGAACGCGACCAAAGTATTTCTGCAGTCGATTGTTTAACGCAATAAATGAGACGTGAGAACATGAACGGAATGAAAACATCTGCTCAACGCAACGAATCAAAAGTGGACCCATTCCCACCTCATTCCCATCTCGTCTGAGAATTTTGCACAATTTATCGAAGATCTCGAAAAGAGAGAAGAGGCGAAGCGCCCGAAGAATGGCCGTCTACGCGCTCAATTTTTAAAACGCAATAAACCAACAAACGCACATTCTTCAGATTTCACTGTCAGTGAGCGATAGTATCACGGAAATTTTGCTGCAAACACTTTCGTAGTGCGCGTAACATTTTGCTAAATGAAACTATCGCTTAAATTTTTTT
>JPKZ01000895.1:94285-107695 GCA_000803305.1 Toxocara canis
CAATTTGCGAACTCCAGTGGCAATATCGCAGTTGTTGGTAGTGATGGAGAGGTTCTGTGATAGATCTGCTACGCTCTATTAGCGTTTGATCTAATGAAGAGTTGTGGTGCCATGCAGTGCGTGATCACGAATGAGTGAACTATGATGTTACGAACACAAATAAGCAGTACTTTGATAGTTTTGATAGTTTTGCAGTTGTGTTGGCTGGGTTGGTGTATTGGGTGTGTGCAGTTGTACCCGGGCCACCTAAGTCGGCACTAGGAGGTTTGAAACAGTCGATTATCGTCTTCGATCCTGTACTGCTGTTATTAGCTACGTTGTGAAATAAAAAGCAGTTACTATCTTGCGGTTTCCACATAGAAACCGGGAAAGGGAAGGAGATCCCGTTGGAAGCATCAAGAAAGTCTTCGATCCTCTACTATATGGGAAAAATGTTAGAAATCAAAAACCTCAACACTCAACTGCGGTCTTCAGTTTACGACCGCTGAGAAGAGAGGAGCTCAGGGCTGATGGCGATGAGGAAAGGCCTCGCAAAAAGCCCACCCACTTTCTGCAGCATTTTTCTATTCTACTTTCCCGCCAAAGACCTATGACGCTACCCCCTACCACCTCTCTCTTTTTTTTTCTCTCTCTCTCTCGAAGAAGATGATGATGATGAAGAAAAAGAAGAAATATGCGACTCGCCTTTCTATGATCGGCAAGCGACGTTTATCGCCGAACTTTTTATGTGGATGCAGTTTTAGAGTGAAAGTCGGGAACGCCTTCCTCTCATTTTGTGCTCAGTGGGGTGCCTCAAGGTAGCATCCTGGGCCTCTATTATTTTTGCTTTACGTCAATGACCTTCCAAAGAGCTTGCTAAGTTGCTGCAAGCTCTATGCTGACGACGTGAAGATATACAGACCTATTACAGATCCCCAGTTCGATTACAGTGTGCTAAGTCAGAACATGATTTCACTGGGACAGTCGTCACAGCTATGGCAACTTGATATATCCCCTGAGAAATGCTTTGTCCTGCATTTAAATTTCTCGACTGAATGCCCTCTGCATTTATGTGGTTTCGATCTCCCTGCAAAGGAAGTGATGAAGGATCTAGGGGTTTATGTGAGTTCCGACCTTAATTGGCATAATCACTGAATTCGTTTGCTTTTCGTGTTGTACCTATCTGGAACTCCTTGCCATATGATGTGGTTATGGCTGGTAATTTGTCTTGTTTTAGGCGACGCTTGGAGCAGTGTGATCTATCGACAATACCTGCTGCTTGCTGGCTGTAATTCATTATCGACTGTTATTATGCATTCCTACATGTCCATTGCTTATGATCTCTTGTTTTTCCTACTCTCATCAATGTCTATGGGTATTTAAACGCATGGTTAATTGCAGTGTTTATACTTATGAATATATTATAGCTTTCGTGTATACTTTTTTTTCTAGATGCGTTGTTACATGCTTTCTTTATTGTAAATAAAGATTCTCTCTCTCAAACTAGCCCAGTGGTGGAATGAAGGGTTTTTCATCTGTGGTCTATAACAGTACCGCAAGCACTACAACAATAAGAAATACGCCCCATTAAGACTATTTTTAATGACTGTACGTAAGTGAAGGCTAGACAACTGCAAATTACTAGCAGGAAACTCAACGAGCATATTTTCAAAGAGTAACATCACTCGTTCATATAACGGTAAGGGATACCTATTGCCAAGTTAACGACAAAACTTCAAACATTTTTTGGGGCGTTTCATGGATAAACCGACCTCTGCGCCTTCTCATTTTTGAATGATAGCAACTTGAAAGCCGGCCAACTCGCTCGTCACATACAGAAAATTACTAATGTAATGATAAATTCACACAGAAAAACAAAAATATATTGTGCTGTTCGGAAATGCTTCCTGGCGTGTCTCATAAAAATGGAAACGAAGAATGGCGATGGTGAGGTATCGAGCGGAACCGAATTCACATAAATGATAATAAATAATGCTGTTGTGCTACGAAAACATTCATTCCTTAGCCATTTGTTGCATACCATCTCGGTTCACCATGTTGACAACTTTTTCTTTACAAATCCTTTGCCCGTCGCAATTAAAAAGATAAAGAAATTGCAAACCTTGTTGTTGGCTATGTGCCTCGATTCTTCTCGGTGTTCCTATTTCAGTTGCATTTTGCTCCTTCAACGGTTCCGCTACACCCAGTTCTGCTGAAAATTTCGGCGAACTGCTCGACCGAGTGTTCAGTGGGACCGCGGCCATTGATGGGTGGCGCGACCGCGAGAAGCAGTTGCCCATCGTTCACTTCGGCGCACTGCTTGCCTTTCCACAACTACAAAACAGTCGAGATCAATTTCGGTGTCATTGTAATTTTTGCGACTTTAAACGACTTCTAAGACAAAGAAACCTCCCTAGACGAATGTTGAACAGCTGTATGCAAAGTGCGTAAATGAAACGTGCACAAACATCCATAGAAATATCGCTCACAACAAAAGTCACCGACCGCATCTGTCACAAACGATTCACTTATACGATGCCTCTGCCAGTTTCGAAAAAGGGATTGCTCAAGCCAAGAGAGGCATCCATGAACTCATCACCACCTAAATTCTGGATATTATTGAGATTCAACTTTCCGTATTTGTTCACAACACCTCTTTTCTTTTTTTTCCTGTCCCCTCCCCCTCCCTCTTTTAACACGTTTTTTCTTTTTTAAGCGAGTTATGACCTCAGCTCGAAATGAGGGTGAAGTTTGAGAATATCACTCGTGTGATGCGAGAGGGCAACACAAGATCATGCATGTAGAACAGAAACCAAGAACGCTTCCAGGGCAGTTAGCGCGTTGATTTAGTGGCTATGCACCCTTAAGAGGGTCACTTTGCTGAGTAATTAAACGCAAAGAAAGTATCCCTGAAAACTGATGACAAACACTGAATGGCTTATTCATGATTGAAGCTTTTGTGATGACACATACGATCAATAAAGTTTTGAAAAAAAAACACTTGTTATCGAACATGACGATTTACAGTACAGCTATCTTTCGAAAATCACCACTTCAGGAGGAAATCTAATGGGCTCTGTTAAGAAAATGTGATGTCTGATTGCATGGAATGAAGAATAAAAACATTCTATCACTTCCTCTATTTCAAATCTTATCCCATTTGATAAATTCTGATACATTCGGTTCAGGGAAAAAGAGATGCAGCACTGATCAAAAACGCATTGCTATCGTATTAACGGCAATGGTCTGACTCTGCTCGCACATATTTGTCTCTGTAAATTAATGCTAATGTTGGTCCTTTCTTTTGATTTTTGCTGCATAAATGTCGCTCAACGAGTGGTCGCCTACCGACGTTCAACGAACGTATCATAAGCAGTTCAGTTCGTCAGCATCAATATCTCAACGCGGCGATTTCGAAAACTAAACGGTCGGATGAATTCGATGTGTTACGCGGTACAGATACAACGAAGATGCACTATGTTTCATTTGGTAATGGACCGATGTCACGCCGAAGAAATATCTAGCTGCGCGTACGATGTTGAACGCCAACCAAAATCACTATTTTATCAGCAGTATGAGTCATGCTTCAGCGCAGTTGGCTGCATCAATCTACTAAAAAAAAAAGTACGAAATGTACTGAAGTAAAAAAAAAAAACGAAAAAGTTGATCGATTTTGAGCCCTTGAACAAAACTTGAAGGGCAATGAGCATTAAGTGAAACTGGCACAAAAGCACGCTATTATGTGTGATATCGTATTTTATCATTAATGGCAACAACGTTACAGCAGATATTTGCACTGAACGGATTTATAAAATCATCGAAGCATTTGGCCGGCGATGTTTTGAGACAACCATAAAGCAATATGTACGTGTGTGTGTGTGTGTGTGTGCGTATGTATGTGTGTGTGTGTGTTTAGTTGCAGCAACGTTTGCATCCTCTAACCCAGCACACTCTCTCCAACCTCTCGACGGCCAACTGCCAGCGCTATGCGCAACGCGTTCCACTCGCGTCGCGGCAACGAGCATAGTTTGTGTTGGTAGCTCAAGCATTCCAGCTGACAGAGACGATATCATGTGTTTGCTAAGTTCGCAATAATTTGTGTAGTAGAACAATAGTATATGAGCGAGCTTATCCATACTTGACCATAAAAGTGATGAGAACGATTAGTGAATGCTTTTTTCACAGGCTTATTTTAATTGACAGATCTTATAGCCGACGTAGGTGGCCTAGTTTGCTTCAAAAGCCGTCCCTGGGCAAAGTATTTTTTGAGTTATCGGTATAAGTTATGTAGCTTGTTTCTTTTTTTTCGGTAATGTCATTAAAGAGCAACAAACATGTATGTGCTTAAGCGCGATTGCGGTTCGAAAATATAGCTTTAGTGCTTCGTTTCAACATCTGATCAACGTGATATAATTAGTGGAGGTGAATAAGGAAAATGATAGGGACATTCCCTTAAAACTTTGGCTGGTGGGAAGCAGTTCCATGGCAGTATTGACCGATTACAACTGTTACACGTAACTTTTTGTAACGGTTATCACACCCTCCCCTACACCACTTTGTTTGTATGAGAAGGCTAGTTGGGACATCGATAACTGAGCCTCGCTTTGCACCAAGATTTGAGCTGTTGCTATGCCCCTGCTTACGACTAAGATAAGGCTAGACATTTTCTCTGCATATGCTTGATTTTAATATAAAGTTGCAACATTGCGCTCGCATTCGAAGACGCGACGAGGAGACGCTGTCGTGAACGGTGAAAATGCTCGCGAAGTAATGACAGATTGCGTCACTCCTTCAGTTACGTCTTCTGATGCGTGTAGTGGTGGGTGTGATTTTTCTGGTTTCACTTTTCATTTTGTTTTATCATAGAAAATTCGCAATTTTAAAAGCTTAGATGTGAAATTGTCGCCGTTCGCTGGATTATATAGTTTCGGCTGAAATTTGAGAAAAGGCAAATTCGGAGAATAGTTTAAAAGTGATACTTTTTACTCACTCGTGTAAATTCATGGCCACCTTGTTCCATACTTGGAAATGTACCCTTGTATGTGCGCTGCGTAAACCTGATCGTAAGCTAGACAGGCCAATGCCCAAAATGGATGGGGAACTGTCAACCCCCACCAGATCGCCACCCTACCATCCCCTCCTGTCGTCCTTCTCTTTTTCATCCAGACGACCAGAAGATTTATGGGAAAAATTTTTTTGCATTCTTTCTGACAAATGGGCAGATCAGATTCAGTATACCTAGGAACGCTGAAAGTATGTTTATTTAGTTTGTCATGCTCTTCGCAGACTAAGGCTACTTCAGGTTTTCGTTCAATTATGCCACATCAGAATGAGTTCTTAACTGTGGTCTTGGGAGTTTTTTTTTTCAGTAGTAGCTTCAAGCATGCAAGCATTCGTTCCACTTAGTTTCTTGTTGGAAGCGGGCGATTCAATGCAGGGGTAGCTGCGAGAGACGTATGAATGTGATGACGTAAGACTGTTTAGTTAAGTACTTGAGACGAATCCTAATCGGGATTAGCGGAGGCTGGATGTGATGAAGGAATGACGACAACCTTGTGAAAACAAAGTCAGCGTCAACCGTAATGCCACTGGTTCGCACACGAATACGCCCATTTGGGACGTTTCCTGTTCACAACGGTACAACGGCATAGCTTTAGTGCAGATTAGGCGTTTGCGTAAAGTATAGTTGATATGGGTATTGCAGTATGGGCCGATGCAGAGCTTTCTTTCATGGTTAACAAATGGTACGCTTTGCTTCCCTTTCCTGTCACGGAAGTGCTCAACGTTTGAGTGCATTGGCACCATCATGGGATAGGCCGCTAATTCTCCACTGATTTTATAAGTGTCTATACCAGAAATATGACCGCTCATCATTCGAAAGCAGACGATGAAGAAGTCTTCTTTGAAAACCAAACCAAGTTAAGCTTTCTTCAAAATGGAAAACGATGATTCATCATACCGCACTCACGTGTAGCTTTCTTTCTGCTGTTTAGTGAGACTACGGAAAAGACAAATACTGCTGTGCTCATCGTTACACGAGACGAAAAAGACATTCCTCCAGGAAAGAAGAATAACAGGAACAGTTCCTCTTCGAAAATGACGAGGAAAACTTAACGAGTATGTTATTAAATTTTTTAATCTTAGCCGGTGGTGCCACGCAGAGGCAAACTGGGACGGGCATTCACGCGTCTTAACTGGCGGAAGATGTTAGTGAACTTCGGCTGAAGGTTATTGGAAGCTTTGCGAAAGGAGGAAGCCATTCGTATATTCAGGCTATTTTAAGAACTGCACAGTTAACGTAAACTGTATGACACCTTAAAAGGCATTGTATGTTGCTGTAATCAGCATCATAATACAGCTACGCTTACCTTTTAAAACTTCACATAGGAAACAATAGGCATAAAGAAGGTGGACGCTGAACCACGAACCACTCACTTTACAGGCACTGTTCGCAGTGATGTTTCAGAAACATGCACGCTTACTTATTAAAAGCACCTTTGCTTAGAAGTTCACTCAGTTTACTTTAGTTCCCAAATACATACATGCCTAATTACGTAGTCTCATGTTAAGCGTTTCCAATTGTGTCTAGATCACCTTGCAATCAGCTATGCGGAAATTTAGGAGCGCTTACGAAAGAGCCCATTGCGAAAATCATCGGCGGTTTTTCACATCATTTTGACGATGTGTTTATATGTGTGGAGTCTGTTCTATTTCAATCCGACAACAACTGAAGCTGGAATCATAGAATTAACAGGTTATAATGTACACTGTTGATTTCGCTTGTCAACTTTCAAGTCAGCCTTTCATTTAAGAGGCAATTAAAACCATCCAGAATATTGCAAAGTTGATATTTTAGGGCCCGTGTAGTTTTTCCGTCCAGCCGAAATGTAAAATTCTAGCTACCCAAGCTTCATTATTTTTGGGCAGTTTTTGAAATCGGTTGTTCTAGAGGAATGGTAGCGGGCTGTATGCAGTAATTGTAGCAAGAGAACGAAAACCATTCCTTGTTTAATATCGAAGAAAACCACATAACCCGCTTGTTCAAGGTCAACGAAGTCACTGCATCCTTGAAATGAAGTAAACGAGCGCATGTAACATGATTGAGAATCACTTTGTAGTCCGGACTACCACCATTGCAGCGCTATGATTCAGCGGGCATTGCACAAGGGCTTGCATCGAGCGGAAAAGCGAAAGCGCGTTCAGGCGAATTGCCCTAGCGAGCTTCCCAAATTACCTTTCGAACGTGGTTTGCCAAAGGAGTTGCTATTATGTTCTCAAATTTAGGAGGGTGGCATGTTTCTTGCAAACTTCAACAATAACAAGAAAAGACAGCTAGGAAAAGATAAAAACTCCCTTCATCTTTGGATGGTAAATTTTTGAGTGTCTCAACACCTAAATTATACACAGTCTTTGAATTTTTTTTTTTTTGGATGAAGTAGTATTCGTTTGTAATGACAGGGATGATAGCGAAATGTTCGTTTTAATAAGTTACGTACTGGCTTCGAAATTTATTGACTATGATTAGGGATGGTATTCTTCCACGGGGTCTAGCACATCCAGTCGAGCTCTCAACTCAGATGATGTGAAGAAGTATTTCCAATAGATTTTCGTCTAATTCGAATCGCGTTGCTCCAAATAGTTCTAAGGACTATTTAATTGTTTCTTTCGGCTATTCTCTTTTCGTACGGCTTATGATTCCCATGATTTCGCCACTTTGAAAGCGTTATTGACTCATGTTATCGTCCGACTACCTACTACCTTTCGTGCGCTTATTATGTGTGTGCTGCTTATAGTGGCAGTAATTAATTTATTTAAGCATCTGTCGGAGCGAACTTTGAGCAGTCGACCGTGTGAACTTGTTTATTGGAAGCTTCCTTATGAACGCAGCGGAATTTATTCGCTGCACTCTCTTTGAATCGCTCTTTTGTTTTACGTTAGTTATTTCCTCCTTTCATTTTTTCGCTTTTCTGCAGCATAATAATTTGAGCGTTATCGTGTGGAATTTGTATGAACAAATTTGCTGGCGTTATTATTTCTTACTCATTCGCATTCAGTCGGAAATGGGGAACTTCGATTTCTTTGCAACGCTTATGTTACCTTGCCTTCAACACGTTCTGAAGCTGCTTCCCTGTCCCTAGGAAAAGGATGTTTGGTTTCACTAGAACGTGAAACTGTCTTGTTGATATACAGATGATCGACGATACTATCAGGTTCCGAAATTTTATTTTACTGTTTCGACTCACATAAAGTGTGCAATATCTTCGTATGCGACCCTGAAGCAAGCTAACTTTTGTGACAGTTCATGTACTATCATAAGGCATTTATTTAGAACATGTGCCACAAAGCATATAGTTTTCATTGAGATGATTGTTTGCTGAGTAGCAAGCGTTACAAGAGGAAAGTGAATGTGTGCATGGGAGGATCAGGGCAATTGGTATCGATTGAGCCTATCCAGTTTAAGAGATTTCTTAAGAATATATTCATTTTCAAAATATCTTTACGAGTAGTCCAAATTCTCGAACCGAAGTTTCCATCGTAACAGGACAACTGTCGCTCAATTTCTTATTATCGTACCCACGAAGATTGCAAAGTGAATGGAAGATGACTGGTGCCTGTGATGGTGCAGTGAGTAAGGACGAAAATAAATGTTAACAAATGAAGATGAAATTTCGATTAAAATCTTTACTAATGATCGCCTTCTTTAAAAGACAAACGTTCCTACCTCGGTTACAAAAATTTCTTTTTCCCATTAAAGGTTTTGGTGATTGATATTTTCAATTACATATTAACTTGTCAAACCCCTTTACCCTTCCTCATCCCTTTTGATCGTACTGCTCACTTCGATATGCCAGTATGGGAATTGCTAGAAATTATGTGGTCGTTAGAGCACTTTTCTTCGAAAATGTGGCAACAGCGTCATTATTTGCGATTTTAGCACTTTCAAAGCGTGTGTGTTCGTTGCAGGGGTATATAATGGAGCATCGAGTATTGAAGCGAGAGTTGCGGCCCTTGCCGATACCCTTCCAGAGGAACTGTGTGGTCAACGACCATCTGTTGGAGCGCTTCGGCCACAGCAAAACTCTCAAGGCTAGTAAGGCAACCAGCTCAGTTATTTAAATAATCTGGCGAACAGCCACTTGATTTAATATTCTAACAGTTGGCTACCTTTTAGCGTCCGCACTTAGTTGCGTAGTTTGTGAACGCTGCCCCAGTTTTTTTTCTTTTTTGAAATTGGCGGAAGAGAAAAGCGCACAACTAAATTTCGGTTGCTCTTAACTTATCAGAGAAGCTCTTGGTCGCCGTTTTGTGCAGGTGTTATTTTGGTTTGATTTCCCGTTTTTTTTACCTCTGTATGACACTTGTGCAGATAAGGAACGTTACCGCCAAAACGAGGAGTACTAATTGTAATCGCGTTTTTTTAAAATGCAATGTCAGCACAGTTCTTTCCACAGTTTTATGGTTGAGTTTTCAGGGTCATGATGGTTGCGTGAACTGCCTTCAGTGGAATCATTCAGGAACGTAAGTTTTCATTCGTTTTTTTCTACTAATGATGTCAAGATTTTTTGATGCAGAGGCGTTTGTGACATTCAATGCTGTATGTGTGTACTGTGGAACTGATGAGGCAAACCGATGAGCTGCCGAGGGTTAGAACAAGTTAGCAAAGGTTCAGTCGTAGAGCATCTGTCTAGTAAGTGAGAGGTCACAAGTTCGAGTGCGTTTTCGTTTCAAGACAAAGTGTCGGGGCAATTATTCAGAGATGGTATATGTTGGGCAAGTTTTATGCTTTGTCATAAGCTGAATGAAAATCATTTCATGCACATGAACTATGTTCTCTTATGACAGCCGCTTTTCGCCTTTGTTTAAGCAATCGCTTCGCAGAAAGAACTCATGCAGCAAGCAGTGCTCATGTGGTATCGGGTATATGCAGTAGAGTATGTGGGATCACTGTGGAGGTGACAAAACACGAGATCGCGCAAAAATCGCGGCGGTGGATGAAATAAGTGTTTATACGACACGACAACTGCCTTTTTCATAAGCATCTTAACGGTGATCTCCTGTTTCCTTATACAGTCAGCTCTCACTCTCCTGCTTGCGAGTTTGCTCCTCATATGTCGAAGCTATTCGTTATGTTTGTTCCGCGAACTTAAACTTGCTATATTTAAAGTCTGTTGGCAAGTGGCTCGGACGATATGTTCGTTCGGATTTGGAATGCGGAAGGTGCTGCGGTGCACAGCTTCAGCTCCGGTCATATGAACAACATCTTCTCCGTACAATTTCTTCCGAGCGGGAATGACGAAATTATTATCAGTGCTGCAGGTATGTTTTGACTGGCTTACCTCTTTTGCATTTGCCACAATGCTAGGCTATGATAAGCAGAGGGCTGCAGGCTTGGAATAAGCAACACGCAGGCAGTGAAGCTGTGCATTTTAATTACATACTCGCATAAGCCACCGCCGATATGCTTTCTGTGCGGAATGAGCTGAGCTGCTTCATTTCTGCGTTTTTCATCCGTATACAGTCGGTAGTTAGGTTGTCTTTCGATCTGGAAGCATCTTTTGTCTTTCAAGAGTGATACAGATGAAAAGCAGTCAGAACCAAATTAGCTAACGTGATGCTACTGTTAGGGGACACGAGTGTTCGCATGCACACATACACTCACGATGATTCGCCGTTTGTTTGGTGGTCGGGAGGGCGTGTCAAGAGGCTCGCTGTCACACGCGCTGACCCTTTGCTGTTCTGGTCAGCCGCAGAGGACGGTATTATCAAGTACGTAATTTTTTGTTCTTTCATGCAACTAGCTTTTGTTCTTTCGTAAATATCTCTTCATTACCTTTTGAAGCTTTCTCATTTTATAACTCTGATAATGATTGGGAGAGATAAGACGAAAGTTAAACATGTGTTGATCAATTTCTTCTCGCAAATTTCTAAGCTTTTTGTGTTGGCGCGAAGCTGTGGGAGAGAATAATACGCAGATATGCATCTTTTTGGAAATTGACTTCGCAATGATAAAGTCTGATTTAAACAAAAACTGAGGCGCACCTCATTGTAATGGCTTGTTAAGGAAGTAAGTAAAATTAAGGCAGTACGATGCTCGCACGTCGGGTGCGATGACGTTGATAAAGTTCGCAGGCAAGGAGTGCAAATCTCTGGCCGTCAATGAGACCCGTCCGGAAATGATGAGCGTCGCGTTAAACGAAGCTGCTGTCCCCATTTACGACAGAAGGAACGTCTCGAAACCGATGCTGACTGTTGTACCAGGTCGGTTTTAAACTGTGCGTGGAGTGAAAAACACTTCTGTCTCTTCCATTCACCTTCATTCTTTGAAACATACATTAACAATCTTAAAATCAGTTAGGTAAAGAAGGATCTGGCTATGCACAACCATTTCCCGGCTGCAGGCGGCTGCTTATAGTCCGTTGACAGCCTTAGACGACCGGCATATGCAGTTGGTGGCTGAAACATATAGATAAAACGGGGAGAGGGGGGGGGGAGGGGAGAAGGAGAGGGAGGCTGCAGCATTCAAATTTCTTTAAAGCAACGTTCTTCACTGGCGAGTAGAGTGCATTAGTTCAGTCTGTTTGGCCTGTTCTTTCGTCAAAACCAGCTGAGGTGATCTGCTGTGTGAGACGTCTGTATGTAGTTTATTAGATTGCACTTTCGCTTACACAACATTTTCTGATGCAAATTGTGTTCATCCGACTTTCTTTGCTCGTGGTCGTCACAATACAATCCTACACATTTGTTTTTGCAATTTCGTCAGCGAGTGCCTTAATCTGTATGTTTCTGTTCTTCATTTTCCTATTTTTGTTTCTGTAGACGTATTGCTGTGATGCTGACATTAGCACGGTGGCTTTAGAGTAAAATATGATTGAGTGGTTTTAGTTTCAAGGTAAGAATAAGTCAATTTATTCGTTTTAGGACACATTCCGATTACAGAAGAAGGCTCTCGACACACGTTCAGATCACTGTCGGTTACACACGTTGGATTTAATTCCCTCGGCAATGAGCTGATCGTGAACATCGGTGGAGAACAAATCTACATTTTCAATGTGCTGGACAGGTAAATGCCACGCTCATACGAACATAATCTTGTCTGCTTAACCTTCGAATTTTGTTCTGTGCTTTCGTCCAGAAGAAAGTTCAGCTATGAAGAAATGTAAAAACGGTTTAGCTGCAAAACAATTGCGGTTGAGCACTGAAAGTGCAAGAAAGCTGTAATGTTTGGTGCAGATTAGTGACTGAGTGAACACTGATGTCACGCCCGGGAAACGATCTGCAGTATTTACTAATAGTAGTAGTTGAGTGGTGGGGCTAGCACTGGAGCAGCAGTACAAGGATCGGAAAGAGGAGCGAGGGGAGCGGCGGTCTGCGCTACAATTTTTGCACCTTATTAAGCACACCCGGAAAGATAGCCTTTCAGGTTTTGATGAGTTCTTCTGGAAGTTTGTGTTTGCCCACCAACAGCGGGTATGATTTAATTTGTTGACGAAACTGCACTTTATTTAAAGCATATTTTGGCTCCATTCAGATTTTGAAAACTTTTCACTCAATTGTTGCCTCATGCGAGAAGCACTGATGTGATTGTCTGTAGAGTGAACGAACCGGATGCGCTACAATCGTTGAATGGCCTACTGGAGGCTCCCGCACGACTACCAGTCGAAGACGTTTCAACGCTTTCGATAGAACAGCGAACAACCGATCGCTTTAGGATAGCAAGGGAGCGCGCTAAGATTAACTTCAACAACAAAGAGTATACGGACGCCATTGATACGTACAGTCGCATCCCAATGAGCACTCGCAGACGGTCCCCTGCTCTCCCAATATTTGTTAGTACTTGAAAGCACCGACTAGGAGGTCAGGAGGCGCAACTCCCACCTCCCCTCCCCTGCTCTCCCAATCCCGCAGGGGAGGAAACTTGATGTTTCAATTAATCTGGTTTTTAAAACCCTTTGGGCTGTCTAAATCCATATCCTGCAAATGCAGCTGTTTAGTCACCTAAGACTGCAATACAGAAAACAAGTACTATGAAATAAAATCACCGTTCGACATCATGAAAAATGCTGAGCAAAAACATTTTGCATAATAAACAGATTCGACTTCCACTGCAATGTAATGAGCTAACGATGACCGATATATAGGCAAGGAGTGGATTGGGTAAACGCGTTGCGCTAATGAACCAAGCCCCGTACCATCTTCCGAAACCTACCTTTTGCCGTTGTTGAAAGTTTGCCGCTCAGCATGCCTAAAGAACCATTCTCGACTGCTTTTTCCACAAATCTAGCGAAAACGCCAACGTTCCGATTCTTTCCACTTCAACATTTTTGTCGACTGTGACTGTGGCGTTTAGTGAACGTGACGAGGGAGGCACGGAACGGCAAAATAACTGAATCGTCAAAAACAAAACATATATATATATATATATATATATAT
>JPKZ01000895.1:192421-229821 GCA_000803305.1 Toxocara canis
GGTCTAAGGAACTAGTCGAGAGTAAGTAGAGTGAATGGTCTAAGGAACTAGTCGAAAGTAAGTAGAGTGAATGGTCTAAGGAACTAGTCGAGAGTAAACGATCTAAGGAACACTTTACGAAATGCTATCCAAGTAAAATGTTTCTAAATAGAGCCTTCATAATGAAAGAAAGAACCGTTTTTTCTCTCAGGCGAATGAATGTTTTGCCAAAAATAGAAATATTTATACCTATTTTAAACTAAGGAAGAAATTTCTTTTTTGAGAGAGAGAGAGATAAATACACTTAAGTTTATAAGTTAGATTGGTTGCTCATTGATGCTAGGAAAAACAGTTTCGTCAGCATGAACTGAATTAGAATTCCAAACTCGTTTCCAATCAAGTGCCCAAATCTCGTATCTTTTAGTTTGCTCATTGACTGCCTTCTTTAGAATTCACGTCAATCCTCATTAATATATAATTCTCCATTTCGTTCCATGAACGTTATGACATGATTTAGTGGTTTAGACTCATTAAATTCGTAATTTTAAAGCAGCAATTTACGATGAGTTAACCATAGACGGCACAAAGATTTTTCTTCAGTGACAACTCCAAAACTACGCAACCATCGACCGTAAAGTTAATTTCAGTGTTTACAGCATACAACACTGCAATGGAAAACGCGCGCCTAAGCAACATTCAAAGAAAACATCAAAATTTCTAAAGCGAGCATAAACTGGTTATGCAGAACGCAGTATCGAATAGCTGAACAGAACAGATCCATTCAAAAAATTCATTTTTGATATGACAGCTTATGCGGTTATTTAGTGCGCGAGCGATATGTGTCTCCGTTCTTTTAAATTTTAAGAACATTTAAAAATTCAAAAAAAAAAGACAATTTGCATGGTAAAACAAAAGAAAAGAAGTTGCCGACAAAATCGGAAAAAAATTTCACGCATAAGAACGAAAATAAGATTGTGTGTATTGGGGTGTACAAAAAGTGTGCAAAGAAAATAAAGGGACATTTAAAAAACGAAACCGAGAAATTGAGAGCACTCGTCGTTATTGCCTCAGAAACTCAAAATTCTCTCATACCTGCTGAAATTCTTTCTAAACGTGATCTTTTCGATGCACAATTATCAACACCGATCGACAGCTATGGTGCGTTTTATGGCGGACATTAATTTCATTTGAACGAATTAAAAAATCAGTTCGTTGCGAACTTGTCCCACAAGTAAGGCTCGCCATGTATACGAATTCTCAACACATAAAGCATAGTTGTTTCTCTTTCATAAGTAGTACTATGGTTGTCAAAGTACATAAATAAACGACCAAAACGATTATTTGCTGTTTCATAAAACTCCCATTCAGCAGCTGCAGTGACTCCGACTATAGGTCAGCTAACAGTACACTTTTCCATTGTACTCGGTACACATATATATGCGTATATATGTATAAATACATATATGTATGTGTATATTAATATGTACATATATATATGTACATGTATATGTATATATATGTGCATATACGTATACATACACATATACATGTATATATATATATATATATGTATATATATACATGTGCATTTACATATGTACATACATATAGAAGCATATATACATAACCTTTGCTTTTTAAAAAATTTTTTCGCACTCGATGAATTTGGCAGGTAGATGAAAATGAATTAATTGTGCTCTAATTGTTGACTGTTTAAGCCTGAGTGCTGTGGCTTTCTTCAAAGAAGAGAGTTGACTGAAGGCTTCAGCTTATTTCACTTTCAGCAATTGTTTCATGGGTCATATGTGGGAGGAACTATAAGGATGAAACATGCATTTCAATACAAAAAGTTTTCAGTGAGTTTCGAAAAAAAAGTTTGCTAATCATTAGAAATGAGCTTGTGATGGTTTAAGCTGATTAAGACGCCCAGTGAAATGCACACAAACGAACACGACTGATAAGGAAGGCGAAGCCTTCTTGATTTTGTTTATGTAAAACGGCATAAAGAAGCGTAATTTGCGTCAAATAAGGGATTGAAATAGAACAGAATTCGAATAAGAATATGAGTGAAATTAAAGCGCAAAATAAACGATAATGAGTTCGAGATGGGCGGCGAATAGCGGCAAAAGGAATGCGGAAATTAATGTTCGACCTTGGCCACAGCTCTCCCCAACCTCCAACCTTCACAGCTCACGTTCTCTGCGCTCCTTTTACGCTTCTCATTAAAACACAGAAATGTCATATTATAATTAGAGAGTATAATCGTTTACGTGCAATTAATAATTCATCTTATGCATAATTCAAACATTCTTCTGTGGGCAAAAACGACTGCTGTAAATTTTTATCTGTTTCTTGTAGATTTTTTAAGGTATCAAAATAAGATTTTTGTTCATAGAATGAAAACTTCCATCCGCAGCATAAATGATAGCCGTTGAATGCTCTGCTGGTATTTACGAATGACTGAACGATAAGTAAAACTACATTGACTCGATTCTTGAACTTTTCGAATCGTCCACCTACAGGGTCAACGAATTGCCCATCAACGAATTGCCGTGCAAAGCTGTACTCTCAAATTTTTTTTTTTTTTAAACAGCCATTTCCTCCGATTTTTTTTTTCGTAATTTGAGAGACTGAGGTGAAAAATGTTAGAAAATTCAAAAAATCTCACCTTAAGTTTAGTTTCACAACTTTTTAATGTACCAGATTATCAGCAGGTGTTACAAATTAGTTATTCAGCCGTAATTTCAACCAGCCCTATCGAAGTGTCATCGAATGCGCTGAGTATTCACATATAATTTAAAAAAAAAAACCGCGTGGAATTCTCAGGCCTATTAGCGATCAGTTTTGAAAATTGGAATTATAAAAGAAATTTGAGAGGAAGTCTGATTTATTTTTTCATAGAGCAGCAAAAACATAATTGCACTATCTGTTTACACATGGAAACCATTCACTATTATCGAGCACACATTTCACTTTGCTCATTTCAACAGTTAAAGCAAAGTTACATAAAGAAATGCGAACATGGCAACCACTTTAAATGCTCATATATAAGATATAACATTAAAAATTTACGTCCAAATTTAAATAGCGCATTTAACAAGCAATGAGTTAAACCACTTCCATGCATAATTACTAAACAAATCATTGATAGCACAATAAGCCAATGAGCACACAATCGATTTGATGCAGATGAATGAAAGCGTCACTCGCGGAAAACGCATATTTTTTTTTTCCATTTTTCACCTTTTTATCAGTTTTTCAATTTTTTCGATTTTGTCAAAAACAACATTTCTCTGTTTTAATGCAGATTGCGTTACGCTAGTATCTTTTGTGCATCTGTTTCCGTTAAAAAAAAAAGTTAACGTTTTGCAGTGTTAAGGCTTGAAAACACAAAAATCTGTCATACAAATAAGAAATATTCGAGTAAATTTGTGGCACTGAAAGCGGAAAGTAAATGTATAAGAGCGTCAGAATTTTATTGCCTAACTCCATGATTTCTTCATGTGCCCTCATTTTAAAGAAAAACTTAACCTTTTGAACAAATGTAAACGCATTACCGAACTGCCTAACAACGTAATAAATAATTAAAAACAATTGTTTAAAGTGAAAGATGCAGTGGCTAGTTTTCAGAAGCAAAAGGCAAAGTGCATTAAAGCTAACGATAAAAGCAAGACAAGGTTTCTTTTTTTTTTGTGTAAAGTATTACATAGAATCGTTAGCATTCTTACTTTAAGCGGCCACTTTAATCAAACATGAATCGGTGCTTCCTGACTAAGCGAAATACCTACCGTCCTACCAGGAAAATGTGCTTAGCCTCAATGTAGAATAACCGGAGACACCGGAGTTTTATTGATAGGATAGATGCATGTTGAATTAGCGACCGCGAATATTTTCAAGTTTTTCTGATTTCACACCGGTGGCGTCACGTCTTTTTCGAACAGGAGAAATTAAAATAAAAATTACGGTACAGTCTTATTAGAATGGACTTGTTGATGCGAATATTTTCTTTGTTGAGCCACTCGTTTCGTCATTACAATCACATTTCCTTAAAACATTGCAAGCAAATGTGTATGGAGAGAACTATTTTGTGAAACTAATAACGAATAACCGCTTCTGATTTGCGAACAAATTGAGAGAGTCCATGAATGACACAAACGCTCACTGAAGCGTTTGCCAGAGCACAAATTTACGTGCTTGCGAAAATCGCACATATGAATTCTGGAGAAACAATGTGAAACTGGTAAAGGTGATCAAGGATAACATCGTCTGTGTATACAACCGTTTTACTCAGAAGCATCAATGTTTTACATTCCTGCACGAAGGCAAAAACATTCCATGAAAATCCCAAACGACACCGTCCCAAATGAACCTCTCTAATCGGGCAGTTCTTGAAATCTCTATTTCAACAAATCCGTCTTGAGTATTTATCTCTCTTTTCTCTTCCAATTTTCCATCATATTCATTAATCCTTGCATGTAAATAAGTGCCTGCAAATAGATAAAAAGAGTACCTAAGCAGTACTGCACCTCTCGTCGCTCATTCATTGCCACCAACCGACGCGAAGCCCCGCTCTCGTCCTCTCTCACTCATCGATGAGACGACCACCTAGAATGAGTGTTTATTCATCATCTACTTTTTTCTGACATCAACTAAAATTGTGAGAATTGTATTAGTTTGAGCTACAATACATGAGAGTTCAAATGAGATCTTAAAGCGAAAACCGATTTGCCCTGCGAAACGAAAAAATCTTGCTGCGAACACGACGAGCTTCGTTCGCATAATCGATCGATATTGAGTATTCACGTCGTACGTGTGAAAGTGTTTCCTTCAGGAAGTCAAATGTTTTTAAGCGGATGAGGGGTGAAAGGAGAATGCTTGAAGTCGTTGCTTGCGGGTGCATCCGATCATCGGTAGGAAGGGTTGGCTGAGCTGAGGTGTTATATTGTTTTGGTTTATAAACGAATGTAAACTGTTAGGTAACAGTTAAACTTCTATAAGTGATGAAGGGTTTCTATTTCGGTTTTGTTTTCTTAACTGCAAACATCGAAAAGAAAGGTGAAAGTTTGCATGATTCTATAAAATTCTGCATATATCTCTCAAAGCTTTCGTTGGCGAGTCTCAGTGGTCGCGTTCGACATGCGTTTATGTTTTTATAATATTCTGGCCATTCTTACGCTGTTGTGTTCTGTGGTCAGTTGTTGACTGACGCATCGTTGTGCATAAACTTCTGTGAGCTCCTAGTGCTCTCACGACGTACATCTGTACTGAGCACTAGATGATGCATCACGTTTATTCTGTAATTTGTTTTCGTGTCAGTACATTAAAAAAGTCTTCACTCCGTCGAATTATTGCTATTAACTAGGCTGTTAAAATAGAGAACATTCATTGCTGAAACTTTTGGCTTTTCTCTTCAAACTGTTCACCGTTATGATATGTGCTTACGATGACTGAGTGAAGTGTGCTGGTTTAGCGTTTTGTGAGCCTGTAAGACGCCTCCGTTTGTGGTTGTTATATGCACCGTTTTGTGTGAGAATGTCATTCCCAAACGATTCGCTGTCAAAAGCTTCCGTAACTTCATTCGTTGCGCGCAAGTATGGTCCTTTTTTGCGAGTACTTTTCTTCCATCTCTCCAAGCTTCCATTGTTTTATTTCTTGGCGTAAGCCCCGGTCTGTATTGGTTTCCACAAATGCAGTTACGATTCGCTTCAGTGCTAGAGCCTTTCCTTGCGTTTATTTGCGGTTCTTTGAAGACGAATAGGTAGGGGACACTGAGGAAAACATGAAACTTGCACACCAGTCACGTTTGGCGACAATTATTTGTTGCCTGCGCGAATTTTGCCTTCGTTTCCAATAGTTGCCCTCCATATACTGCTGTAGCTGCAAGATTTTTCACGGCAGAGCAGTAAGAGGACCGTAGCATTAGCTTCCAGTGGAGAGTAGGAAGGGAGGAAGCGTTTGGAACATAAAGATTAGTGTATTGTTTTTTAGAAAATCAAATGCTGGGAGTGGCCGTAACAGGGTATTCGGAGAATTCCCAGGTGAAATTATGAGAAGATCCCGAAAATCGTTTTTTTTTTTTTCGAATTTGAGTTTCGATTTCAGTTAGCGTTTCAGGTGGCGAGGGATTGGACGGACTGGGAGGGATGCAGGTTTTCGTGTTGCTGGAAGGGATGCAACACAGGAGTACCAAGACTAGCATTCTTGGCACTCCCATTTTGCAGAAGTACTAAATGATATGAAGTTTCATGGTTGAGGCAAATGCTTCAGCTTAGCTTCTTTGACAGTGTTATGAATTTTGAATTTTTCAACAGTGTTGTTTTTGTTGTTTCTGGGTCAGTGAAGTTTGGTTTCTGGTTGAGGTGTTTTGTTGTTCTAGTTACTTGCGCAGGTACTGTTTGTTCGCAGCATCGCTGTGTTACAAACATTTGTATCTGTCACTTCATTTTCTGCTTTTGCTTACCTTCGTCGATATGTTTTTCGAAGCGCAATAGTGTTTTGCCCATGCTTCGCGTGAGTGGGTGAAAATTTGCAACAGTTAGCAAAATTTCAAACGAACTTGCTTTAGGCATATATGAACGTCTGATTGCGTGCGGTGGTGGATTAGGTTGAACGTACACGGGAGATGATAATTGAGCAGTCGAAAGGGAGTGGATTGTTGAAGTAATGGGTTGTCGTGTGAACCGTCTCCGGTGGTTCAGTGGTCCGATGGGTTTATTAAGAGTAATAACGATAGTGAATAAGAGGCGGATACACGCCAGCGAATATTATAAGGGAAGCGGTATATATAGCAGAGGGTATACAAGGCACGGGGCCGTTGAGAGGGGCAACCTTCCCTGTTGGTCGAAACAGAGGACTGTTGGGGTGGGGTATGGCCCCGGCAGGCACTGTTGGTTCCTGCTCCCTCCTGGGGGCTGAACCGATGAATACAAAGCAGTGATACAGATATTTACAGAGGAAACGTGAAGGCAGAACGCATATGATAGATCCGTATCACAAAGATCAATGTGTGTTGTTTTGCAAAAGGGGCAGTTTTGCAACATGAATAGTCTAAAATAAGGAGCTATTCCATGGAATAAATTGCGTATTGCGCTTTGACTAGTGGCCAGTTGCGCAAGCGATGAAATATTGACCGTCACAGTGACCTAATTCATCACAGTTTTAAAAATTTATAATATCAAGTTCAAGGCGTATCCAAAATTCGCATTTGCGACATTTAAAGGATTACAATTCACGTAACTTTAAGTAGTAAACTAAGAAACTAAGCAAAGAAAGGGAGAGTTGAGCATGGTCATATACGCATAAATGTCGCGCGAAGGAGTGAATCATTTACCGGGCTTCGAAAGTGAAATTAATTTTAACTTAGCCATAAAATCAGATAATGCCCCAAATGAAATCATAGGCGTAATAGTCACATTTGTTGTACGTCTGCATGACTCTCTGTTTTGAATTGTTTGGTTGTTTGTATGCATGCAAGCGTTGTGATCACTATAAACGTGTAGAAAGTGTTCTTTTTGTTTTACAAGTCGTCTTTTGCAGTGTTCACTGTTGCATTATCCAGATAGACTCCTGTTCATGCGCTGTCACGAATTTACATTTGCGCGTATCATATTTGGCGGCGTGTTGTATACCCCGGCATATATGTGCGTGTCTGTCTGTTTTTCCGATGATTTCAACTCGGAAACGGCTAAAGGTAGAAACACTTAATTTGTGAGTTTACTGTGTGCTGTAGGGTCAAAAATGCAGAATCTCGTAGATGTACTATATGCCTTAGGATCAGAAATGTGGAATTTGGGAGGTATAATATATAATGTAGGATCAGAAATATGCAGTTTATTAGTATGCTATATGCCGCAGGATCGGGAATACGGAATTTGCTAACTGTACTCTACACCGTATGGTCACCTTTTATACGATTTTATGAATTGATTCATTAGCGGCCCATAAGCGTGCTAATAATGTTTGCATGCACTTTACAACTGATCAGTTGCGTTTTCCCCCAATCGGGTCGTAGAGGAAGGTTTCTTTAGCAAAAGAAGATTTATACGAGCGGTCGGATAAGTTGAGATATGAAAACATTTTTCTTGTTTGTTGGCAGTTTAAAAAATCGGCTGATCTAATGGGTAGAATTGTCAAGGTGCATGTTGTGCCAGAATGCTAGCGCATATGTGCTGTTGTGCAACCAAATACGAATTATGGCATTCTTAAATGAATCAATCCATCGGAGTGTTAATGCGTTGCAGTCATATCTGATTATTTGACCAAAATACCACATTTCAAGTGCGTACGTACTAGTATGAGCATCCGAAAAATGATGGCTCGTCATGGTAATGTAAGTTTTGAGCATATTGGGAAATTTTAGAAGGTACCACATTTCAAGTGCGTACGTACTAGTATGAGCATCCGAAAAATGATGGCTCGTCATGGTAGTGTAAGTTTTGAGCATATTGGGAAATTTTAGAAGGACGGTCGTATGACACCAGCTTCATAATGATTCAAGCATCTTGTTTGTGGGAGTATGGGATTCACGTGCAGTCGGTGATAGCTTAATTTGAAAAGCTTATTGCGGTGGTGACATCTTTGACTGTATATTTCATTTTCAGTACAAAAAGTCCGTGGGGTTAAACGAGGGAGTTGGGGGGAGGGAAGGGTGATTTGATATGGAAAACTTTCGGATGTTTTTCTATGTTTATCTTAATTTTTCGACATCGATGTGTCTTACGAAGTCCTTTTCGTTCCTCGACTTTAGTATCACCACGGTAAATCGGGCGTAGTTGGCGGATCTACGGGAAGTATTGCCTGCTCGAGATTGTCGTAAGGTTGCAACAAGGAAGAAGTTTTTAACTGAATTACTTGAGCCTACTGTTTGGTACGCTGAATTATTGTTTTTTCTTTGCGTCTGAAAAGGAGCTCACGAATTGTGGCTTTGAAACTTAAATTGGTGAAGTGCCATCCACTGATTAAATGTGTCAGCTTAACTTTTCGATTGTGCTATCGTGAGAAGCAAGCAGTTAATGCATATCGCAACGTGGCGTCAGTTGGTGTTTGATGGCTTATAAATTGAAAACAAAACAAATCTTTTTCAGTTCACATCAGCAGATCGCAACTGCAAACTCAAAATTCAGTTGGGGGAGGGGGGAGGATGCTTAGATTATCTGTTAAGTTCAGGACTTTTGCCGAATGACTTGCAGCCGGCACATTGATAAGCAGAGGAACGAATTCAAAATTTCGCGAAATTCCAGAAAAGTCATAGGACGGAATTTTTGGCGCCTTTAGAACTTGAGAGGTGCTAAATATTTCATGCAGCTTAATTTAATTGTTTAAAATAAGTAAATGATCCAGAAGTCGTATTCGCCGAAAGGTTATTCACGGAAAATTGGATCTCGGAATTGCTAGAGCGGATACACATATATTGTTCGTATAAGTGTATGTATTTGCTTGATGAATTGAGAAATGAGTGGTCCGATACTTAAAAAATTAGCATTAAGGCATCTGTGCAACTTGAAGTTTTGTTTTGTTTTGTTTTGTTTTGTTTTTCTTTTTTTTTTTGGAAACGCTAAAATGTGATGCGGTAGAGCTACTCGTGCAAGTCTGATGGAATTCATCGGGCAGCGCTTTGTATTTTTAAAGCGCTCCGTGTCTGTAATTCTGTGACGCATTGCACTTCCGTTTTGCTGTGTGCTTACGGCGCTTTTACATACTTCTAGCTGTTTGAAGGTTTAAATCGTTTCTGTTAAGGCAGCTTCAGTTTGAAAATTCTTTGGCATTTTGCATCTCGGTGTATCCCTTTCTTCCTGGCGTTATTTTGAAGAATGCAGGTATTTAATCAGAATCTTCCAGCTTTATTTCTGTTATGTATGACAGGAAATTCAGAACTTATGGTGGTCTTTAAAATATTGCCGGAGTTGAGTTGGAATTTTTTTCGGATAAAACATTCCAACTGTTAATTGAACGTATTTGTCACGCTTCTGATCCAACAAGTATGATTTTCGCCACTTCTCTTACCCATTGTTATGCTCTTTTCTTGATCTGTTTTCTTACTAGAGATAAAATTGCCGCTGAAGCAATGGCATATCGAAAAAAAAAACCCTTTTAGAAGGCGAGACGTCCGAGAAGGGTGGAAGGGATCTTTCGCATAAGAGAGTTAGTGGTTTGTGATGAACTGCAGGATCAAAAGACTACTGCTTATAGTAGTCTTTTGATCCTGCGGTCTATCGCCTCTCTGAATAGCTTGGATAGTTTTTAAAATTTTCTCCCGACATTTAGAACTATTTTTGTGAATAATGTTGCTCGCTCTTCTTTTGCTCTACGACGTTTAGCGATATTTATCTCTGGAATTTGCATTGTTGTAAGACGCAATGTTTTCTCACACGAAATCTCAGCATTACATCTGTTCGAGATCAGTTTGCTTATTGCAGTGGTCGATTGGATAGAGGAAGGAGGAATGGATAAGACGTGCGAAGAGCAGGACGCGGTGCCGTCCAGTTCTGAGCCGCCCGACGTCAAGGAGGCTTCTCTGAAGGAGTCGGTAGTGCGTTCAACACACTCCAACTCGTCGAATCGTTCCAAGGCCTCCTCCACTCCGCCAGTTGCAGGCGACAGTGATAACACCGAGCGCATACCGATGAAGTTGGTCAGCCCAATCGGTGGTGAGGCGTTCACGTTCTACTGGCCATTACGTGAAGCCGATGGATACAGTGAGGGCCAGGAGATTCTCGAACTTGTCAAGTCGGCTTTGTTTCTTTCGTAATTGACTCGCGATGTTGACAAAAAGCGCATAGGAAGCGTTATTCAGGACAGAAACAGCCATTTATTTGTCAAGGAACAGTGCATGAAGAAAAGTCGAAATATAGTTCGTATTTTGCTGTGCCTACGTTGTTTGCCTTCATCGTCGGTACTTAACGAGTTTTGTGGGATGATCAGCATGCGCCTTATACGAGAAGAGCTGTTTTAGGAAGTTAGAAAACGGAGTATTTGCAAATCTGTTGAGACCATGCGTATGTTTCGTCGGTGGTGAGGCGTTTTAACTATAAGAACCGGGAGACAGTGCTATAGCGCACGCATCTTTTCGGCTTGATGGTAGTTACTTTAACGTCAAGGATGCTGTAATTATTCGTTAACTGTGCTGTCTTTCTGTAGTTCTGTAATTCTGTAGTTGTTGTCTTCAAAATATTTTCTGTAGTGAATGCTGAACATAGCATTCGGTGTGTAAATGGAAGACTTAATTTAATATTTGCGAGTCTTTTCATTTCATTGCTTTTTGCCGAATAAGTTTCCACGGTTTTAATTGTTAGAGTTCATTTAAGGGCGGTGACAGAAATACAGTAAAAGATACATCCATCTAAGGGACTGAAAGCGTAACTAAAGCGGCAGTTGCAGAATGCGTGATGAGGCATGAGAGTGTGTCGAGCACTGTTAACGCGTAGTGAAATGAGATAGGATGTCTAGCTTTAAACGCTGAACATTTGAAGGCGTTTTTCAATTAAGACAGTTTAAACAGTTTTTTTCACTCATTTGAAAAATGAATATCGTTTTTTCAATTTCATTGTCATTTTTTTCGGTCTTTTTTTACTAATTACAGTTCGAAAGTAGAGTGAAACAGCTTTGATATGGAGCCAGAAAATATTGTTGTTTAACTTAGCACTTCCTTTGTGTGTTTATTTTTTAATGGTTACTGCTTTATTTATTGGTAGAGTGCGAACATTTTAGTTATGCAGATGAGCTGAAAATTAATCGTTGTGACGAATTTCGATTTTGATAGCCTTTATTCGGGTGGGTTGACTGCGATGTTTTACTTCTGTGTCAGTCTCTATGAGTTAATGTGCCTTAACTGAGTTCTGTTATTTTTTTTCCCATTTGCAGGGAGGCTCTGTCGTCGTTTCCGGAAGTGGAGTTTATAATGCGCCAGAAGTGCTCCATCAGCACAATTGACAAACGCGAGTATGAATTTATTATTTCTGATTTGTTCTATCTTGTTTCTTTTTCTGTTCTAAACTGGACGCCATCAAAATGTTCATTGCTCAACTTTTCTAAAAGAAGAAAGAAAATGTTCTATAATAAATTAGGTGAATTCACTTTTATTTGTTTCGCAAATGCTATATTAATTACTTCGAATAGAGCTCCTCAGGCTCGTTTGAATACAAGCTCTATTCCAGGCGAGAGCTGGTAAATCTGGGAGATTTCACTGACTATAACAGAGGTTGTGTTTTTTTCACGAGCTTCCAGTTGGTAACTGTAGTGGAGGTAATCCAATAGTTTTATTTCATTATGTGTTGTTTTTCAGTTATCAGCAGATGAGCACCTTGTTGGACACTTTCAATAAGACGATCGCGACAATATCGCAGTTGGTTAGTGCCCTTTTTAAATAACGATTGGAATGGCGCGTGTGAGTAAATTGGCTTGCTTGTGGTGATGATTTTTTTCTATAAGAGATTTGATTTGAGCTTGTTCGTCACCAATTTTTTTTTCCGGGTGCTCCCTTGAACATATCCAGTCGGGTAGCATGCTATTCATATGAATATGTGGTTCTGTCATACACAAACTTGAGCATTAGTTTTCGAGTACACTGAACTGTTAATGCATCCACACGCATATATCCACTATGGTAGTGTAGATGTTGGCGTTGAATGAGTCGTTAATTTGTATCGCAGCGTTTAGCACATCTTAGGTTCTACTTTTTTTTCTTATATTTATTTATTTTTGTATCTTACTGAATATGGGATAAGCCTAGTTGTTTCATGTTTCGAATGTGTTTGTTCAGAACGTCTCCGCCAAATCAGATGTTTTGGGTTATTCGAAGTGATATAAACGGGTAGGAACAAATATGGCAGAAAATCGGTTTTATCTCACACCTGGGTATGCGAATAGATTTTTCTTTGGTCGACAAGTGGAGAATTTGGATCGCTCAGAACGTTAAAATTTTGAAGATTTGAACAAAAGTTAATGAGGAGCGAAGGGATTTTTTCTTGATTGATGACGTATGACTTTGAGTGTTCGTTTGAGGTGCTCATAGTTTCGCTCTAGTTTGGCTATAATGTTGTTTCGATGTGACATTAGACGCAAAATTTTAATTTTTTTATGCAGGTGTTATTGTTTTGTTGGTCAATAAAGTGAATTGCGCTGTCGCTGTGGTTTTCGGGTGGTTTTAGTCGATATAATAAAGCGATTGTTAGGATGGTATGAAAAACGAAACCGCTATCTTCGTTCGTTGATTTTCCTCTCTGATAACAGTGCAATGATGGTAGGCTGGAAAATTGCATGCCATGGATTTTTTTTTTTTAAAAATAAATGAGAGCTTACGTTGCCATTTCAGTTAACTTTAGATCTTAACATATTTGAGTGATATCCCCTCACCCCTCGAGGCACTCATCCTTCTGAATTAATATAGAGTACGTCTTTTTTTTTTAATTCCCAAAAATATTGGCCTTAATAGAAGTTTCGCGCCTATGTCAGCAATGAATTTTTTGCCTAGCTCAGTTTTCTGTTTCGTGAGCTTAACTGTGAAAGAGACACGGAAGTGGAGGTGGAGGCTCCTGATATAATTTAACTAAATTATGACGTCCTTCCTTTCCACGCCGTTTGCTAGTGGCACGAATCGTGGATGGGATTAGGTCAAGAAATATATAGAGTGATTTTTTTTTGCGCTCACGAAAATGTGCATTACGCCCGTACGATACCCTCTATCACAGAAGGATTAACAAGGGTCAGTTCATGAATTGCCCTTCTAGCTACAGTTTTGTAAGTAAACAAGAGCTGTTGATCATTCAAATTAATGTTAGCAGGAGAGTATACATGTCAGTCCGGAAGTTGTTTTAAAAGTTACTGACTCAAGCAAAGAAAAGGTGAGTTTCACATTGGTTAGACTCATGAACAGAAGGGCATAGAGCAAGAAAGCCCCTCTTAGAACTGTTGACACTTTCGTTTAGGGAGGCGCAGTCGTACCGAGTAATCGATTAAATATTTTGTGAACAGTGCTTTAAGTGGTGAATTCCGATATTATCAGCTGTTTATTATATGGCAAGTTGTTCGCCGTAGCAAGGAAGCGCTACAACAGGTGTTTGCGCATGGGACGCTTTCAGCAAAATTGATTTTTTGTCGAGGAAGATTATTTATGGGATTGTTGTTTTAGTTACGTTATCGCTTTTGCAGTGGAAAGGAGCGACGAAACCGGGGAGCGAGATCTGGTCAGCAGAGCGTGCCGATCCGAGCTTACTTAAGCATATCTGCGCTCGTGCATACAACCGAGCAGTAGATAACGTCCACTTGCTGAACAACCACTACAAGGCGTTCTCTTCTCAAACATATGGAGAAACGTCTTTCGAGCGCATGCAAATGATAATCGAAGAGATCGTGCCCAAGGCGAGTTCTCATCTATGTTTTCCGCTCTGCTGTTGTGGGGTCTTTTTAAATGTATATATTGTTTCCGAGTTTCGTATTTATCGAAGTGAACCGCTTTTATTAATGCAAGCGGTTTTCCTA
Organism: Toxocara canis; assembly: GCA_000803305.1. Classification (NCBI taxonomy): domain Eukaryota; kingdom Metazoa; phylum Nematoda; class Chromadorea; order Rhabditida; family Toxocaridae; genus Toxocara; species Toxocara canis. The sequence continues at coordinate 206,876 of JPKZ01000895.1, forward strand.
CTTTTTATTTCGTGAATATCGCGTTTTGTCGCACTGAAGCACGTTCCACTGTGGACGCATGTCAAGAAGCCATTCATCTAACCGTTTTTTTTTGTTGCTATAATCTTGTCGTTTGAGCTTGTTCAATGAGGTTACTGTTTCAGGAGCGGGATGTGTTCGTGGATCTCGGAAGTGGTGTCGGCCAGCTAGTGATCCATATGGCGGGCGGATCGAGGGTGAAGAAGGCAGTTGGCATCGAAGTCGCGACATTGCCGTGCAAATATGCCGAAAACCTTAGTGCCGAGTTCAAGAAGTGATTTCAGTGCTGAATAATGTTCTCCTGTTGCTAATTTAGACATGAAAGAAGGGGAGGGAGGCCTTCAGTATGGCTTATTACAGCATAAACTCATGATCTCATTTTTACGATACGTGCACAGCAGCTATCGGTTAGTATCTTTTGGGACGAGGTTAAACGTGATCGCTAAGAAAGCTTGAAGTGGGCATGGGCTATGCTATAGAGAGTCTTCTTCAAATAAGAACAGATTTTCTTATCGCGTTCATTCTCAATGATGAAATATTAAAGGTCTTGCAGTGAAATAGTGATCCGTTATGATAGAATGGAATTGGTTTTTGCAGATGGATGAAATGGTACGGAAAGAAGTTCCGACCGTTCGAGCTGTTAGAAGGCGACTTTTTAAGCGAGTCGTTTCGTGACCTTATTACCAAAGAGGCGACTATAATATTCATCAACAACTACGCTTTTACAGCGATGCTGGAGAACAGAATTAAGAGGTGATCGCTTTGTTTTGTGTTTTACTATTATGTTTTCTGTTTTCTGTCATCGGATTGCTGACTACATCCTTTTTTAATGCAGTGTGTTATTTCCGTTTTTGGTAATTGATTTATGAATTTGAGGTTTTTACCGTAGAACAACGGGCTTCAGAGTGGGATTTTTTCATATGCACTTTTAGTGGTAAGAAATTTTGCAAATAAATCCTTGGAGAACACAACCAGTTTTTATTTTTTTAAAAATATGCTTAAAATATTGATGTGGCGTTTTTTATGGATAAGTGAGGGCGTTCGAAAACACTTATTCCGCTGGCAAGTCATTGATGCATCTGCAGTCTTATTGCTATGGAAAAAGAGAAAGAGGAGGGGTGAACAGAGGGCAGTTTTTGTTTATATTTTCAATGTGTCAACTGTCGTAGCGTTGTTGATTTGTTGCAGAGAGCTGCTATCAGAACTGAAGGATGGTACACGGATAATTTCAACGAAACCCTATGGGACGCCTAATCGCTCGATTACCAATCGACAACTCAACGGTACTCATTTTTGCTTTCATTTTCAATCTCTTTTGAAGTGCTTTGCAAACTTACTCGAAGAACTGTGAAATTATCATTCAAAAGCCTGAATTAAAAAAGGGTTATAAGCGCTTTTGGTTTATTCGAAAATATTTCTTCTGTTTAATCTTTCTTTGGCAAGAGGACAACTTCAGTTAACTCGATACGATTTAAAATCAGTTTTCATTCTTTTCATCTCTGTCAGTTTATTTCACATGTGACGTTGTGCGACAATGGAAATGATCAAATATGTAGAAGGAAGAATGATGGCGGAGTTATTTGCGTTCATCCGCACACTCATATAATCCTCTCCTCACTTCTCGAAAAGAAAATTTCCAGCTTTGCGTGGTGCATGTTCTAAAGGTTGTAATTCGAGAACCGTTGGTTATATAGATAAATTGTTGACTCATGTGGCCGCTTCAGAACGAGCCGAGTAGTCTGAGCGTGCTTTCAAAGTCATACCTCTTATAGATAAAATGTCGGTGCACTTGGCAGCTTCAGAACGAGCCGGGTCGTCGGAGCATAATATCTGAGCATACCTCAGATTTTTTTTCTTAAGGGGATGCAGTGGTCGATGTGTAGTTTAAAAAAAAACGAAAACCGCGAGGCTGTGCCTTAGTAGTACGTAATGCTTTATGCTGACTCGTATACAGGTCGGAAATGCATACTTACTTGGTGCATAGCACAATAGACCGCACATTTGACACGGCCGCAAAAATTTAATAGGCATTTAATACTGCAGTGTTCGTTTGTATTTGAATAGGAAACAATTTTGCACGCTGCTTATTTAATTTTCGGGCGGCACTTCTCGGCGCTAATGTGCTCCCCGTCCACTGTGTTGCATGTGTGTGTGTATTCATCATCATTTAGCTCCTATGGAATAGTGGTACGCGAAATACCAACTTGTTGAAAAGTGGGAAATCATATGACTGTTATGTCTAATATTGTACAGTGGAGCTTTCTAGAGTGATGTTAGGTTCATGAGCCTCGTGCAAGAATAGTTCGTTTCAGATATATCGGCCATTCTGGACGTCTACGAGATGGTGGAATGCGAAAACGCATGCTCGTGGACTAGCAACTATGTACCCTACTACCACCACACAATCAATCGCGCTAAGGTTTCGTTAAATGTTTCGTTTTTGTCAGTCGTATCTGCTCTTGGTTAAGTGCAGTCGCGACTGGCTGTATTTGACCGCTTTTTTACTCCAACTTTTCCCGACCCCCGTCTACCTTTCCCCTTTCACCTCCTTCTACATCTCCCTGTCCTCTTGTTGCCTACCGTTTCTGGGCGCCGCCGCGTTGATGAAATGGGGGTCTAAAGACAGGCAGTATTAAATAGCAAAAGCTACTGCTTGATGTAGGTTGTCTTTTGCAGCTTGGCGCATTTGTCCTCACATGCGTTTTCGAAAGCAAATATAAAAGGCAAGGTTTTTTTTCCATAATACTCCGTGAACCATTGAATTTTGAGACTTCGGATAACATTTCTCCTCCCGCACGCGTCTCTGAGACGCCCGGTTGGCTGTTATGTGCTGGAAGTCGTCGAGAGGAAGTTTACGTTTGAATAAGGGATGGGGGCGAAACAAGGAAGAGTTGTAGGCTTTACATATTTTAAGGTTACCACGGACGGAAACACTTTTAGAAAAACCACGATAAGTTGTAATCATGCAGCTTTTCCATTCGTCCCTCTGCCTTGTCTGAATGCCGTTGGGTTGTTGAGCGTGAACAAGTTTAGCTAGAAAAGTACTTCCTGTCGCAGCGGAACCCTGTCATCCGTCAGGATGGCTCCGAAGGAAGTCGACGCTCGTCGACATCTAGCAAAGCGTCGCGGGGTAGTGCACCTGGCTCGTCGAACGCATCGCGCGAATCCAGTGTATCTTTGCCACCTCGCAGAAGCACCACGCCGACGCGTGCGGGCGCCAGCCGCAACAGTCGCACTCGCAGCAAGTCGCCGAATCCTCGCGTACGATCGTCACCCGTACAACACTCAGACGACGATGACGAGCACGCGTTCGTTTTTCGATTGTTGGCATATTCAGTTTTAGTTTTAAAATTTGTGGCTGTGAAGAAGAGAGGAGGGGGAGAACGATGGAGGCTTTTAAGGTATGGAAAGGTGCTGCATTATGGGACGACCTTACATAGTTCTTGGTGTGAGCGCGAGTCAAAGGTTGTTATTTTAGATCAGGATGAGAGGGTGTGGAGGGGGGTCGGTAGTCTACCCTATTTGAACCATAAATTCCTCGGTTGGTGTTAAATACGACGGCACTTGATGGCTGCCATATTTATTTAGTTAGGTTCAGCAGTGGCACTGATCCTATGCACTGTCGAACGCTTAAGTTTGCTGTAGTAGAAGACGCATTTTGGAATCGAAAATTTTAGTGCGTTATGCACAGAATAGCATCTGTTAAGTTCACAAGTTGTAGAGGCATTGGCATAGCACATTTCAAAATTATAATGGAGGCGGCGCACCGATTTCCCATGTCCTCAAAAAGTTTACGGAGTTTAGCAGAAAATCCGGAAACTTAAAGTAAGTGCAAATTCAAAGGGAAAGTGCCGCTTTCCCAGTATTGCAGTTTCAAAAAGTATGCGCAAAATTCGTCCCCACTAGGAGTCGACGGCTGGAGACTAGAGTTGTTTTATATGATATATATAAATGATATATCTATGTTGGTTATATGATATATCGATGTTGGTTTCGCGATGCGTGAAGTTTTACAAAGTGTTTGTAGGATTGGGCCAACGACGCGGCGCAAATGGCAAGAGTACTGTTCTACGAAAAGCAAAATGGAAAAGGCGCATGGTCCTGGGACTGTCACAAGCTCGGAGAATGACCCTGCCGATGCTGTTACGAAATGGCCCACTCCCGATACTGAGTACCTCCCACCTTCTGCCAAAAAGAGGAAAACTGGTGCGGGAAGGGGGCGTCCAAGAAAGAACCCTCTTCCGCCAAAGGTGGGTATTTTTTTATCCAGATTCATTGAACTTTCACATTTCTTCGGTTTTTCAACTTTTACGATCTTATGAACGATCCATGGGTACATCTCCCTGCTGAGCCATTTGTTGTGCTAGCGTAGAACACTTCAAGGCGGAAAGGAGTCTCATGGATGTTAACTGGAATAAGTTATTAAAATATTAAGGGTATTAGGCTATCCCCGCCTCATATTTAAGACACGTTTGGCTATTTTCTTTTCTGTACGTATTACAGAAAAGATTGTTAGCGATGGTAGTTATGGTTGACTGACGAGTGAGCTAATGATATTTAGGCGATTCGCGAGGATACGAAGGAGGCGATTGACCTGATGCATCAGATGACGCGTACTGCGGCGGCGCGTCCCACCTCTCCAGTGCACGAATCGTCCCTCGTGGTCACTGATCTTTCGTCACCTGCGCAGCCTGTCGCACTCCCTGCGGACGCGGATAATTGCATTACCAACACCGAGACGCTCCACTCTAGCAAATATCCCGCTCTCAATCTTCTGCTTGGTACTTTCTATCAGTCTTTAACTTTCCGTTTATCCTATTCCCTACAGTACTATTTATCCGCTCATGAGAAAATAATCTTGCCACTGAAGCACATCGAATATACACGACAAATTGCAGTACAATTACATAAGCACATTGTAATGTTCGCAATATTCAGGTGGTTTTATTTGTGTTGGATGGGTCGAAACAGTCCAGGTTTTGAACGAGGCATATCCAAATTCAGCTACTACAAATTTTTTAAAAGTGGTTAGACTAGTTCCTCGCGAATCTTTCTCGATCATAAGCTGCCGAATCGCATAATAAAGCGTGTTGTTGAGTGTAATTGATGTCTGAAGATTCTGCTATTTTTAATATGTGGAACTGTTTGAAAATATCAGACAGGTTAGGTTGGCTGGTTTTATTTAGAATGGCTTCGCAAGTGCTACGAGGCTCAGATCGAAACGATGATGTGTCCCGATTATATGGCGCACATAACGAGTCAGATCGACAATCTGAGAGTAGGTGGTCATTTCATAACGCACTGCTATATCCTTTGTTCATAGCAGCAAATAGGAAACGCTCAACTAAGCAATTAACTTTTGAATATGGCGTTTTGTATGCTGGTTGGGTTCGTTTGAATTTTTGCTTTCGGAGGTTGAACCGAAATCGCAGGCTATTCATTGGTTACTGCTTCCTACCGAAATACCTCATGATTCTGTGATCTAATCAGTGGATAGCTCAGATGTGTCTTGTCATTTTTCATCTGTGATTGTGATATAGTTCAAGCTTTGCCGTTTTTATATTGGTTACGTCCGCAGGGGACAGTAGAAATTTTTTTCAGTTATATGTTACTTAACTGTGCAAAGGAAAGTCGTGGAGTTTTGTGTTCTTCATACGGTTACAACAATCATTTCGAATTTCATGGATGATTTAAGTGCAGTAGCGACCGAAACCCATGTAGCCGCTTTTTTTTGTTTTGGAAATACGTACTGAAATTTAGTTTAAAATATGAGAATGGACCAAGTTGTAAGACGAGCGGAAGACTTCAGAAGCGTATTTACTGTTTTATGCGTTTATGTTATTTCGTTGTTGATTCCGAGAAACAGAAGAATTGATAGTTCAGATGCAGCAGGCTGCGATGCATGCACGCATAGATTCATTAACGAAGCAGATATCGCAGCTACTCGCCAGTGGTGTGAGCAGCCTGTACGCACGTCTGGACGAGCTGGGCATTGAGGCGAACACACCCTCTCTTCTTCTCGAGAGTGCGAAGGACATCGTTGCACGTCACAAGAAGATCACTGTATGTTTTTTCATTCTCCTCATCTCTTGTACTCTTGATATCGATCATCGCGGTGCATTTCAAAGTATGACGTGTTGCACTTCTCCACTTTTGGTGCTGCACTAATCTTATCGCCTGTTGGAACAACAACGACTGTATATTCTGTGAAAAGTAAGTGAGACAGAAAAATAGGAAGTTCATCAGGATAAGCTGTTTGACTGATCACTAGGTTAAAATGTTTTTGTTCGAGAGTTTAGAATGGACGTTTGGATGCTGTTTGTTATCGTAAAAAAGGAAAGGCATGCAGTGCACTTATATCATGCTATTATATAACGGAGAAGAAGAGAAGAGGATTTCCCAAAGAACTATGAACAAGTTCATTGGCCTGTATGTGTTATTAATATCGTCAGTTTACTTCTAGTTGCTTTTGCGAGTTTGATGATGTGTGATGCATGTATGCCTGGGGTTAAAAGTTATGTTGATAGCATGGTGAGAATGCTTATAAAGTACGATACTTGTTCTACAGAGCAGTGCTGGAAAGTTCTATTTCCTGAACACTAGCGTCATAATAGGCTGTTTGAATTTCTTATCATCTGCGCCACAGAACGTGCTGAAGGTCCGAGGATCCGTTAAGCGATTGAATTTATGAATGTAAGTTATCGTAAATGTCGGTGAATAGTTCTGAAAATTATAGCACGGAATATCGGAAAAAACGCTTGGCCGGTAGGAATAGTCGCTAACAAGTAATGTTTTCGCAAAGTGGGCCTCCGACAGGGTGGGACGGCGGTTTTTCTCCTAGCGCGACCGTTGACGAGTTATAAATACTAGTGAAATGCAGCTGCCTATCAACACATGGCGAAATTTAAATGGGACCATTGGTTAATAGTCCGGTTTTATACAGTTCGCGTTTGCTGTCGAAGATTAGCTGAATTCGCTTCAGGCGGAATGTGCGGCGCTCGAGAACGAAATCACAGCGCTGGACTTGTCCAACCAGCAGATGGAAATGCGTAAGCGTCGCCGCGAGGAGAGTGCATCTAGCGAGCGACCTCTCTACGCTGTCAACTCGTCTCTCGCACTCGCCGAGAACTACCAGGCACTCGAGAACCAGAACAAAAATCTCATGAATCGCATGGCTACCAGTTTTTATTTTTTTAAAAATATGCTTAAAATATTGATGTGGCGTTTTTTATGGATAAGTGAGGGCGTTCGAAAACACTTATTCCGCTGGCAAGTCATTGATGCATCTGCAGTCTTATTGCTATGGAAAAAGAGAAAGAGGAGGGGTGAACAGAGGGCAGTTTTTGTTTATATTTTCAATGTGTCAACTGTCGTAGCGTTGTTGATTTGTTGCAGAGAGCTGCTATCAGAACTGAAGGATGGTACACGGATAATTTCAACGAAACCCTATGGGACGCCTAATCGCTCGATTACCAATCGACAACTCAACGGTACTCATTTTTGCTTTCATTTTCAATCTCTTTTGAAGTGCTTTGCAAACTTACTCGAAGAACTGTGAAATTATCATTCAAAAGCCTGAATTAAAAAAGGGTTATAAGCGCTTTTGGTTTATTCGAAAATATTTCTTCTGTTTAATCTTTCTTTGGCAAGAGGACAACTTCAGTTAACTCGATACGATTTAAAATCAGTTTTCATTCTTTTCATCTCTGTCAGTTTATTTCACATGTGACGTTGTGCGACAATGGAAATGATCAAATATGTAGAAGGAAGAATGATGGCGGAGTTATTTGCGTTCATCCGCACACTCATATAATCCTCTCCTCACTTCTCGAAAAGAAAATTTCCAGCTTTGCGTGGTGCATGTTCTAAAGGTTGTATTTCGAGAACCGTTGGTTATATAGATAAATTGTTGACTCATGTGGCCGCTTCAGAACGAGCCGAGTAGTCTGAGCGTGCTTTCAAAGTCATACCTCTTATAGATAAAATGTCGGTGCACTTGGCAGCTTCAGAACGAGCCGGGTCGTCGGAGCATAATATCTGAGCATACCTCAGATTTTTTTTCTTAAGGGGATGCAGTGGTCGATGTGTAGTTTAAAAAAAAACGAAAACCGCGAGGCTGTGCCTTAGTAGTACGTAATGCTTTATGCTGACTCGTATACAGGTCGGAAATGCATACTTACTTGGTGCATAGCACAATAGACCGCACATTTGACACGGCCGCAAAAATTTAATAGGCATTTAATACTGCAGTGTTCGTTTGTATTTGAATAGGAAACAATTTTGCACGCTGCTTATTTAATTTTCGGGCGGCACTTCTCGGCGCTAATGTGCTCCCCGTCCACTGTGTTGCATGTGTGTGTGTATTCATCATCATTTAGCTCCTATGGAATAGTGGTACGCGAAATACCAACTTGTTGAAAAGTGGGAAATCATATGACTGTTATGTCCAATATTGTACAGTGGAGCTTTCTAGAGTGATGTTAGGTTCATGAGCCTCGTGCAAGAATAGTTCGTTTCAGATATATCGGCCATTCTGGACGTCTACGAGATGGTGGAATGCGAAAACGCATGCTCGTGGACTAGCAACTATGTACCCTACTACCACCACACAATCAATCGCGCTAAGGTTTCGTTAAATGTTTCGTTTTTGTCAGTCGTATCTGCTCTTGGTTAAGTGCAGTCGCGACTGGCTGTATTTGACCGCTTTTTTACTCCAACTTTTCCCGACCCCCGTCTACCTTTCCCCTTTCACCTCCTTCTACATCTCCCTGTCCTCTTGTTGCCTACCGTTTCTGGGCGCCGCCGCGTTGATGAAATGGGGGTCTAAAGACAGGCAGTATTAAATAGCAAAAGCTACTGCTTGATGTAGGTTGTCTTTTGCAGCTTGGCGCATTTGTCCTCACATGCGTTTTCGAAAGCAAATATAAAAGGCAAGGTTTTTTTTCCATAATACTCCGTGAACCATTGAATTTTGAGACTTCGGATAACATTTCTCCTCCCGCACGCGTCTCTGAGACGCCCGGTTGGCTGTTATGTGCTGGAAGTCGTCGAGAGGAAGTTTACGTTTGAATAAGGGATGGGGGCGAAACAACGAAGAGTTGTAGGCTTTACATATTTTAAGGTTACCACGGACGGAAACACTTTTAGAAAAACCACGATAAGTTGTAATCATGCAGCTTTTCCATTCGTCCCTCTGCCTTGTCTGAATGCCGTTGGGTTGTTGAGCGTGAACAAGTTTAGCTAGAAAAGTACTTCCTGTCGCAGCGGAACCCTGTCATCCGTCAGGATGGCTCCGAAGGAAGTCGACGCTCGTCGACATCTAGCAAAGCGTCGCGGGGTAGTGCACCTGGCTCGTCGAACGCATCGCGCGAATCCAGTGTATCTTTGCCACCTCGCAGAAGCACCACGCCGACGCGTGCGGGCGCCAGCCGCAACAGTCGCACTCGCAGCAAGTCGCCGAATCCTCGCGTACGATCGTCACCCGTACAACACTCAGACGACGATGACGAGCACGCGTTCGTTTTTCGATTGTTGGCATATTCAGTTTTAGTTTTAAAATTTGTGGCTGTGAAGAAGAGAGGAGGGGGAGAACGATGGAGGCTTTTAAGGTATGGAAAGGTGCTGCATTATGGGACGACCTTACATAGTTCTTGGTGTGAGCGCGAGTCAAAGGTTGTTATTTTAGATCAGGATGAGAGGGTGTGGAGGGGGGTCGGTAGTCTACCCTATTTGAACCATAAATTCCTCGGTTGGTGTTAAATACGACGGCACTTGATGGCTGCCATATTTATTTAGTTAGGTTCAGCAGTGGCACTGATCCTATGCACTGTCGAACGCTTAAGTTTGCTGTAGTAGAAGACGCATTTTGGAATCGAAAATTTTAGTGCGTTATGCACAGAATAGCATCTGTTAAGTTCACAAGTTGTAGAGGCATTGGCATAGCACATTTCAAAATTATAATGGAGGCGGCGCACCGATTTCCCATGTCCTCAAAAAGTTTACGGAGTTTAGCAGAAAATCCGGAAACTTAAAGTAAGTGCAAATTCAAAGGGAAAGTGCCGCTTTCCCAGTATTGCAGTTTCAAAAAGTATGCGCAAAATTCGTCCCCACTAGGAGTCGACGGCTGGAGACTAGAGTTGTTTTATATGATATATATAAATGATATATCTATGTTGGTTATATGATATATCGATGTTGGTTTCGCGATGCGTGAAGTTTTACAAAGTGTTTGTAGGATTGGGCCAACGACGCGGCGCAAATGGCAAGAGTACTGTTCTACGAAAAGCAAAATGGAAAAGGCGCATGGTCCTGGGACTGTCACAAGCTCGGAGAATGACCCTGCCGATGCTGTTACGAAATGGCCCACTCCCGATACTGAGTACCTCCCACCTTCTGCCAAAAAGAGGAAAACTGGTGCGGGAAGGGGGCGTCCAAGAAAGAACCCTCTTCCGCCAAAGGTGGGTATTTTTTTATCCAGATTCATTGAACTTTCACATTTCTTCGGTTTTTCAACTTTTACGATCTTATGAACGATCCATGGGTACATCTCCCTGCTGAGCCATTTGTTGTGCTAGCGTAGAACACTTCAAGGCGGAAAGGAGTCTCATGGATGTTAACTGGAATAAGTTATTAAAATATTAAGGGTATTAGGCTATCCCCGCCTCATATTTAAGACACGTTTGGCTATTTTCTTTTCTGTACGTATTACAGAAAAGATTGTTAGCGATGGTAGTTATGGTTGACTGACGAGTGAGCTAATGATATTTAGGCGATTCGCGAGGATACGAAGGAGGCGATTGACCTGATGCATCAGATGACGCGTACTGCGGCGGCGCGTCCCACCTCTCCAGTGCACGAATCGTCCCTCGTGGTCACTGATCTTTCGTCACCTGCGCAGCCTGTCGCACTCCCTGCGGACGCGGATAATTGCATTACCAACACCGAGACGCTCCACTCTAGCAAATATCCCGCTCTCAATCTTCTGCTTGGTACTTTCTATCAGTCTTTAACTTTCCGTTTATCCTATTCCCTACAGTACTATTTATCCGCTCATGAGAAAATAATCTTGCCACTGAAGCACATCGAATATACACGACAAATTGCAGTACAATTACATAAGCACATTGTAATGTTCGCAATATTCAGGTGGTTTTATTTGTGTTGGATGGGTCGAAACAGTCCAGGTTTTGAACGAGGCATATCCAAATTCAGCTACTACAAATTTTTTAAAAGTGGTTAGACTAGTTCCTCGCGAATCTTTCTCGATCATAAGCTGCCGAATCGCATAATAAAGCGTGTTGTTGAGTGTAATTGATGTCTGAAGATTCTGCTATTTTTAATATGTGGAACTGTTTGAAAATATCAGACAGGTTAGGTTGGCTGGTTTTATTTAGAATGGCTTCGCAAGTGCTACGAGGCTCAGATCGAAACGATGATGTGTCCCGATTATATGGCGCACATAACGAGTCAGATCGACAATCTGAGAGTAGGTGGTCATTTCATAACGCACTGCTATATCCTTTGTTCATAGCAGCAAATAGGAAACGCTCAACTAAGCAATTAACTTTTGAATATGGCGTTTTGTATGCTGGTTGGGTTCGTTTGAATTTTTGCTTTCGGAGGTTGAACCGAAATCGCAGGCTATTCATTGGTTACTGCTTCCTACCGAAATACCTCATGATTCTGTGATCTAATCAGTGGATAGCTCAGATGTGTCTTGTCATTTTTCATCTGTGATTGTGATATAGTTCAAGCTTTGCCGTTTTTATATTGGTTACGTCCGCAGGGGACAGTAGAAATTTTTTTCAGTTATATGTTACTTAACTGTGCAAAGGAAAGTCGTGGAGTTTTGTGTTCTTCATACGGTTACAACAATCATTTCGAATTTCATGGATGATTTAAGTGCAGTAGCGACCGAAACCCATGTAGCCGCTTTTTTTTGTTTTGGAAATACGTACTGAAATTTAGTTTAAAATATGAGAATGGACCAAGTTGTAAGACGAGCGGAAGACTTCAGAAGCGTATTTACTGTTTTATGCGTTTATGTTATTTCGTTGTTGATTCCGAGAAACAGAAGAATTGATAGTTCAGATGCAGCAGGCTGCGATGCATGCACGCATAGATTCATTAACGAAGCAGATATCGCAGCTACTCGCCAGTGGTGTGAGCAGCCTGTACGCACGTCTGGACGAGCTGGGCATTGAGGCGAACACACCCTCTCTTCTTCTCGAGAGTGCGAAGGACATCGTTGCACGTCACAAGAAGATCACTGTATGTTTTTTCATTCTCCTCATCTCTTGTACTCTTGATATCGATCATCGCGGTGCATTTCAAAGTATGACGTGTTGCACTTCTCCACTTTTGGTGCTGCACTAATCTTATCGCCTGTTGGAACAACAACGACTGTATATTCTGTGAAAAGTAAGTGAGACAGAAAAATAGGAAGTTCATCAGGATAAGCTGTTTGACTGATCACTAGGTTAAAATGTTTTTGTTCGAGAGTTTAGAATGGACGTTTGGATGCTGTTTGTTATCGTAAAAAAGGAAAGGCATGCAGTGCACTTATATCATGCTATTATATAACGGAGAAGAAGAGAAGAGGATTTCCCAAAGAACTATGAACAAGTTCATTGGCCTGTATGTGTTATTAATATCGTCAGTTTACTTCTAGTTGCTTTTGCGAGTTTGATGATGTGTGATGCATGTATGCCTGGGGTTAAAAGTTATGTTGATAGCATGGTGAGAATGCTTATAAAGTACGATACTTGTTCTACAGAGCAGTGCTGGAAAGTTCTATTTCCTGAACACTAGCGTCATAATAGGCTGTTTGAATTTCTTATCATCTGCGCCACAGAACGTGCTGAAGGTCCGAGGATCCGTTAAGCGATTGAATTTATGAATGTAAGTTATCGTAAATGTCGGTGAATAGTTCTGAAAATTATAGCACGGAATATCGGAAAAAACGCTTGGCCGGTAGGAATAGTCGCTAACAAGTAATGTTTTCGCAAAGTGGGCCTCCGACAGGGTGGGACGGCGGTTTTTCTCCTAGCGCGACCGTTGACGAGTTATAAATACTAGTGAAATGCAGCTGCCTATCAACACATGGCGAAATTTAAATGGGACCATTGGTTAATAGTCCGGTTTTATACAGTTCGCGTTTGCTGTCGAAGATTAGCTGAATTCGCTTCAGGCGGAATGTGCGGCGCTCGAGAACGAAATCACAGCGCTGGACTTGTCCAACCAGCAGATGGAAATGCGTAAGCGTCGCCGCGAGGAGAGTGCATCTAGCGAGCGACCTCTCTACGCTGTCAACTCGTCTCTCGCACTCGCCGAGAACTACCAGGCACTCGAGAACCAGAACAAAAATCTCATGAATCGCATGGCTGCGCTTGCTGCCAAGGTACTTGAAGTTTTTTCGGGGTCGCTACCAGCGGTATCAGTCATGCATAGGGATAGAGTGGCTGACAATATATAAGCGATTACGGCAGCTTCTTTTGCATTGTTCATTCTAAAGTCCATCCCTTACGTTTATCACTGGCCTCTGTTGTTTACAAATTTTTATGTCCAGTCGTTTTGCATTTTTCGCCTGCAACGAGCGTGAATTGGACATAAGCCAACGTTAAAATTTTTTTTTTCTAATGTTTTAAATGTTACTCTTATGCTTTTATCACTGTGCATCTGTTCGCAGGTTGCCAGACACAAATTCGGGCTGCTTCATTCATTCCTCACATTTTATTGAGTGCTCAAAGAGTGTAAGATGAGCGTACTTAAGCAAACTTCAGCTACCATAATATCCTTTGGCTGCAAGGGTGATGTGAAATAGTTGGGACCTTGATCATCTCCTTAATCGGAGTGCGTGCAAGCTGCGTTGTTCGTGAATAACAGTGAGAGCTTGATCGAGCTCAGTCATCTTCGGAGGGTGCATCTCGTTGTCGACGCAATTTCGTGCTTTGCCGAACACGTTTGATGTCCAATACGGCGGTTAGGATTCAGCTGTTCAAAATTCAACATTAGAGCCTACATAGCAATCGTGAGCATGACATACGCTCAGCATGTAGTCGATCCACTCTGATCTAAACCAGAATAGTATGTTGTCTCTTGCGTTTCGTTGTTTTCGCGATTAGTAGGCATGAACATAGTGACGAATTATGACATTTGCGGTAAAATTTTCGACCATGTGCCCAGTAAAGGTAACCTCGGTTCATACATCAGCGATTATGTATGTATAACTTCAAATGTTCGTCTCATGGAGCTTGAGGGTGGCTGTGCCTATGCGTAGATGACCCCAAGGCTGTCGCGCTTTTTTGGTTTCGACATAAGAGAGCCATTTCCTGCGGTGTGGCACAGCAAGACCGACTCGATGAGTTCGTTGGCTTCTCAGTTTTTGTTAACTAAACTGGGGAATATACGCATTGCCTCGAAAAGAGCTCTGGAAGGGGGAGAAAGGGATGGCTGTAAAGCCCCCAACTTTCTAAAGAGAAAGGCGATGGTTTGGTGGGAGGAAGAAGGGGTTAGTTCAAGATTATATGGCATATTCTTCGGGTTCGTGGGGAGTCTGCATGTGTGCCTGACATTAATTGCTATATATTGGAGATGGAGGTTCTCCCGAACGGTGAAGGCGCGACGACGGTCGCTCAGGGACATGAAATGCTGCTGTCGACGGCAACAGACGTTCACCCGACTTACTCGGCGCCAGTTTCGACTTCCGCTTACAGCATTCCTCGCAATGTCGCCCCACCAGCGCCATCCACCACCTCCAATCCAATAAAACGTGCACGTAGTCGTGCAGCGCGCGGTGGACCGACAAACAAGCGTGTTCTCTCTAGCAGCGGCAAACTACCGAGCGACCCGAAGGAGGAAGAGGAAATGGAACGCAAAATTCAAGACATTGTTGCTAAAGCGCTTGAGGTGAGCGTTTGTTTCAGCGGTTGCGATTGCTTTCGCTGTTTTTCTGGACTCCTCGGAGTTCTTAGTGAGGTATTTCGGTCACACTGCATCCAACGCTCGTCGCAAATCTTTAAGGTGCAATTAGTTTGTTTATGCAACTTTGAGGCTTATTTGATACCGGCTCTATGTGCCGATGCGTCGCTCAAATGGGCGATTGTTGTCGTCTTTTAAATTTATGCATCGTTCATATTTATCCGATCTAGGTATCCAAGTAACGTTATCGTATTATTGAAATGTACAGTTTTTGTGGTAGCTAGCTTGACGTTCTACGATGGTTACGACGTTTAGAAAGGAAAATGAAGAAGCTGTTTCTTTTATGGAGTTCTTCCTTCTGTTTATACGAACTCTTCGAAGGTCCAGCAGTTATTAACAGTGCTGTCACTTTTTTGGTAGCCAAGAACTTGGTCAAACTTGACCAGAGAACTGACCAAGTTTATACAACTTGATCAACCACGGTTGTCTTTTTCTTCTAGACCCTGGTCGATTTCAAATTGTTTCCACTTCAAATTTTATGACGCAGCTGTCCTCATACACGTTACTTGGGCTTTACTTTTGTCACTTTAAACTGCCCATACCGTATTTGTTTTATCAGAAAGGAAAAACAGCTCATTAACATTATTAACCTGTTGAGTGTTCTTTTTTGTGAGCACGAAATTCAAATGCTGCCTTGCTTTTACCAAATGGTTTTTCGTTTGAAACATACTGTAGAAGAGGCGATTCTCCGTTTTTCTTTTCGCTGTGGTAATGGCGTACAGTGGAGGGAGAGTGAGGATCTGTTCTGCTTCTAAATCATTCCTCAGTGGCTGAAAGCCTCCCGTCATCTAAAACATGCTACTGCAGGCGCGAATTTTGCAGTAAGTGACTAGTGTGTGGTACGTAATTCTTGTTTTAATGCACAAACAATCATTCTTACATTCGTTTTGAGCATTTTTTGATCGAACTAGGATTTTTCAGCAGCATTACAGAAATGATAGATCTCGCCTTTCGGAACAATTTGGCACGTTTTCTAATTTATTGTTCTATCCTTCTTCCTCTGCCAGGTTGCCTGCAATAAAATATGCGCGTTTGAGTGCGTATTTCGAAGTTAAACGCTTTCTGTTTGCATCTTTAATATGGTCTTCCCCACCATATGTGTCTGTGAGTTTGAACTTTGAAGAGAACTATTTGCCACTGAAAAACAGCTGACTTTGCATCGTCAACCCGTGAACGCTCTTTTGGGTTCGAAATGACTCCTTCAGAAAGCATTCGTAAAGCGGAAACGCCATTTGCGCTTGCACAAAATGATGTTCGAAGTTGCGCGTTTCGTAGGTGCATGCTCGAAAATGTCTTTTTTTGCTGGCGAGCAAACACGTTAACAAAATTCATCAGCTGGAACGCGTCTTGTTGCTCACGCTATGCAACCGCCTGTGCTCTTTCTACGCTTTCTGGAGCAGATCACCGTATCAGGCGGGTTCTTCTTTATTCCAAAATAAAATTTTTCGTTCTCACATCGGCCTTACATACGGCTAGGTTCTTCGTTTCCATTCTTGAAGAACTGCTAGTCGAACAATTGTCTTCGGCGCAAGGCGACATTTGGCAAGGTCGGCGTCGTGTTATTTTAATTAACTGTACTTTGCTTTGGTGAAGGAGCTAGGAGCGGTTTATTGGTTATGAGCCGCGGAATTTTTCATTCATATTAATCGCCATTTGCGTTACTAGTTTCCACCCCACGAGATCGTTATCTGCCAATGGAATTGTGAAATATCTTGTGAGAACGAGTTTATGCCACGGTCCTGCCTGTCTTTTTTGCAAATTGTTATTGTTTCTGCTGTTAGCAGTTGCAAGTTTTAGTAATTTTTTATTTGTTAAGTGTGGTCTAATGAAATCCATTGTGAAGCTGTTGAGCAAGCGGTTTATGTGTTCAGGTGGATAGCGCGGCGAAGTGGGCCGAGAAGGAGCGTCGTGCGCGTGGCGAGAAGCGCAAAGAGAAGACGAGTGGCGTTACGGCGGTCATGGGTACGGGCGCGGTGTCTGGAGGGCGTCGCGCCGACGAGTTGGGCGCCATGTTGGTCAAAGCGCCGAACGTGACGTCGATTTCAGAATGTGTTTCAGGCAGAATGCTGAGTCCGACGAGAACGTTCGATGAGGGTGCTGTGCTTGGACCATCGGCTACTGTTATGGCACATGCCGAGCTGGAGAGCGCAAGGTCTGATGAAGACTGAGTTGAGCATTTCCGCGCCGCGCATTCACACATGTTCATCTACCTTTAATGAGACGCCTTTAAAAATAGTTTAGAGATTTTTATCGTTCTTGTTTGTAGCTCTGCTCTCATTTTGCACACGCGCACTACTTTCGGTGAATTCAGGGACATATTGTTGTCTCTTGCGGGTAATAGCAGTTCAGAGGGATCAACAAGCTGTTTCCCTCACTTAAGTTTTTGGTCTTTCCATCCGAAACGTAGTGCGTTTGTGCGTGGCGGCCAGTCGTTTTTGATCAGAAGTTTGTTTATGTGCTCTGCGCGTATTAGCTATATGTAACGCCTATCTTGTTTCCCTCTTTTGAGTTGTTGGCGGTAAGCGTGGTATTACGGGGTTGCAAACATTTCTGCTATCTTGGCTTGTCGCTGGTTGGGGTACTTCTGGTTTTACAGTCTTCTCTGACGCGCTTGCTAAATGGTCAGTTATAATTTTACAGGAATGCAAAAAAAGAATGATTTTATTACGTAAAAAAAGCCTTAAAGTTCATTGAAGCGTACGCTTGCGCGTGCGTGTTTGCTTTAGTGGTCGTAAGGTGTTGTCTTAATTCATAAACGGGGTTGCTTTACTGCTTTACTTATGGCGCTGTCCTTATCTGTCTGATCCAGGCAATCGATTATGGTGTGACCGTTGTCGTGAAGATATGTTGAAACAATCTAGATCAAAGAACTTCTACTTGGTTAAAGTTTCCTGTTGTTTTTAAAAAAGGTTAGCCGTTAAAGGCCAAAAGTTCTTTACCATTTCAACGGAGGAGTTAAGACAAGCAAAACAGAGCTTATGGGGCGTTAAAAGAATCGAAAATTGCAGCAGTAGAAGAATATCGAAAATCGAATTTACTGATGAAGCGCTAACAGCTGCAGAATTCCCAACCTTAGACGTTTTTAGTTGTGAAGTTCCAGAGTTTTGAGAGGAATTTTCCATACAGAATGCTAGTCTTTTCATAATGCTGCCATGTAGGTAACCTGTAAGACTGCATAAAATTGGGAGGGGAGGGGGCATGTGTGATTTAGATAGGATAAAGTAGGAAGGAGAAGATAAAAAGATTTTCAAACACTTTTAGAGAAAGATTTTTAAAAACTTAGCTTGCCGTTTGGAGGCGCTCATGATTACGTTCGCGTTGTGTATGTGTGAAGGTGTTTTCACTGCCGCGGTGTCTACCTTTAATAAATGCTCGGCCGCACTCTCCTGCCCCACTTGATTTGCTGTGCACTTGTTTCGTTTAGAGACTGCGGCCAACGTCTACTGTTGTCATTGCAGACGGTTAGCTACAGGTGGTGACGCGGGATAGCTGGTCTGTCATACAACCCAAAGTAGTGGGGGGTGGACGGGTGGTGGGTGAGGGGGAGAAGGTAATTCTATCACGGATTCTACTTCTCTCCTTTTCGATATCGTAACGAATGGAATAATCTGTGAAAGTCTTGATCTCGGCCACCTCCTCCTCGTCACCTGTTCGCCTTGGGTTCAACTGGTAGGCTATCTTCACCTGATGGCATCGTTAACAACAGTTTACGATTGGGCTTGAGTCGTTGTTTCGATTCGAGGCAAGTGCAACTTGTTTTGCATCACTGTCGATTCGTAGCGCATCGCGATGTCCTCATTTATATCGTTGCAAGTTGCTGTTGCAGGCGAACATGAGCATATTTGTCCTCACGATTGGCCGTCGATCTTCCTTATTTTCGTTTCCGTTTCGTCTCCATCTGCTTTGTTTTGTTATGCCAATTCCTCGCCTCTTTTTCTCGTTGTTTCAAGACGGACTTTTCTTTCCTTGCGCGCCGCAACAGCCGTTCTCGCGGAATTCCCTCACACTGCCAGGCGTCTTTTTTGTTTCTTTTTAAAAAAAATTTCTATATTCGTTTTCTTGTGATCCGTCCCATTGTTCTTTCACCGCCAGTGTTGCTCCTCGTATTTAAACTGCGGTCCCCTCAAGGTGAATTACTGTATCTAGCTTTTCTTCAAACTCCTCTTCTGGTGGTTTTTTTTGTGTGCTTTCATGCGTTTGCGCACCTCTCCCAGCAAACAGTGAGATTCTAAAGATTGTGCGTCGAGCTACATGCAGCAAGTAAGTCTTTCTGCGTGCCGCCATACTCAGGATCTTTGCTGCGGGCGTTCTTTATGATAGAGCCAGCTCGCAAGTCGTGCCATAGCCCAGTGACCACACGTGCGCTTGTCATCTCTTTGCCGTTCGCACCATTCTCGTTCCATTAGCGCACAGTGTGGTCTCGTTTTTGAAGGCAGTTCGAATTTTGCAACAGAAGTTTAATTTTAATGTAATTCTGCTAGAATATATTTGAAGAAATGCGATGACCGAAGTGTGCACCGCCTTCGGCATACGCGTTTATTGGGCACACGCGTACGATATCCCGGTGTTGTATGATGTAGCGGCGGCGCTAATAGTTTGTTTGAGGGCGCTAATGGCGAACTTTGAAACTTTCCTCTTACCTCACTGCCGCATATAATAATCCCGTGTTGTTGTGTTGGCTTCAGCGAAGTGTTGCGCAGCATTCGGATGTCGGCTTGCGCGTTGTTGAATGTGGTTTTTTAACTGGCGTTACAGGGAAAGATAGGGAGGGGTTAGATTGGATGAAAGCGGGTTGACCGCGTTTGTGGATCCGTTTGCCGATCGTTCACTTCGCTGCGGTGCATCAGTGCTCCTTTGGGTGTTCGTGATATGGCGAATGCCGTGCGACGTTGATCTCTGAGTGTCGTTAGAGTTGGGCCATCTGACGAGCAGTCGCTGAGTTTGTTGTCAGCGTTCAGGATTCTGGCGCGCTGAGTTGGTGTTTCCTATTTGGAGGAGTGGTTGGTGTTTTAGCGCGCATTTATTATTATACTTGCTGAGCGTAGCCTCAACGGCATCTCATTGAAAGAAGGCGCAGATTCTCTGAAAGCATCGTTTGGCCATCTGGTTCGCTTCTGTGAAATATATGATTGCTAACGCGTTTCATGCACATGTTACTAATTGTTTTAAAGGTGTGTTCTCTGAAGAAATACATCTATGTTTTGTACTGGTTGCTGGTTCATTGATTTGTGTGTCGGTTGCTACCGTTTCCGCATTTGCTTCACTGCAAACTATCGACTTCGATTGCGTTGCTCACCGTTGTTCGGCTTTTGCCGTTCTTTGCAAACTGTATCACGTTAACAGGTAGACCACCTTGGCGCTCCTACGTCCCGTCCACCCAGTGTTACGCATGCGAGACCAAAATTTCAGTTTTGCTACCTGTTATTTGAGTGGTTGAGTGAAAATCACCTATAAGTCTGCAGCGGTTTTCATATTTTCATAGAACAGCACGCACTGGTGCGCAGTTTTTCTTTTGCGATATCATTTATAGCTTACGGCTGATCTTAGAAGGAAGCACCTGTATATGACATACGTTTCGTTGTTAGAGAATACTGATAAGGTGATGTATCACTTTATAGAACCATCCCCCTACTATAATTGCACAGTGATGTTCTTTATTGTTATTATAGGTGGCGGTTTTGACTCGGGATTAAGTAGCTGCGTAGGCAAAATGGGTTTACTTCGAGTATTTGGTATCTTGCACGCATGATTTCGTTTTGGTAATTGAGACGGCTTGAAGCATATACGTGCTTCGGGTGGACAAGATTTACTTCGATGAGGTGATAATCAGTATCATTTCTGTTTGCGTTTCAAATCTCAGGCTTTTCGTTTCATTGGTGGTTAGATCATCGTGAATAAGCTGCTGCATCACTTTTCAGTCACTCGCTCGCAGTCTTTTTTCCCAAACAACTAATGATGGTAACAGTGTTTCATCTTGCTTCTATGTTGGCATTATAGCGCTGAAGAATGCGAACGACTGTCATTCGATCTAAACTGTTGGGGACCGTTTAAGGGGAGAAATTTTTAGAATGATGAAAATTGAGGAAGGAGTCTATGGAAGTGCTACTTGAGACGGAGGTGTTCTTTTTAAGTGACTGAGTTGTGAGTGAGTGCTTGCTGGCTGCTTTCCATACTGAATTCGATATTTTGAATTCGTAATTCGTAATGGAATTCACGAAACTGTCATGCGGTTAGGTTAAACATGTTTTCTAGCCGAATCGGGACGTAAGCAGTTGGCTGAGTGCTGGTATTAATGAGCCCGTGGTGAGGTATCTGTTAATGATTGATAGCCGCATTGTGCACAACGTTGATGGTATGTATGGTTGGTGGAATTCTGTGAAAGGGGACGCTTGCATCGTAGGAGGTGCTGCGTCTAGTTGATACCGATAGCAACATTGCCGTGCAGCATTTTACACAATTGTGGGCGAAATAGTTTTGCCAGAGTTTGGCAATCTTGGACTAGAGTGAAGTCATCCAATATCTTGATGTTAGTACCAAGGAGGGAAGAGTTTTCCCTATTCTTAGCCTCTCCATGCCTTTTGGTTTTCGTTTCATCACTTCCGAACTTGTATGGAGACGAGCTTTTAAGTATGCAAATGTGCGCTAGGAATAAGTAGTGCCTGTGGCACAGTTTTGGACGGGGAAAGGAATGAATCGCAAAAGGAGGGCTGCATTGAGTGTATTACTGAAATAAAGTAACGAGCTTTGCATTCGTTGGGAACTGCATCATGCTGGCAACAATACGATTGTAGTACTTCTAATGACCATTCCATTGCATTTTTTTCCAACAGCAAATCTTGCTATAAAATGCTGCAACTACAGGGAGCATAACTTGCATTTTCGAGAGCTGAGTACGTAAGGATTGTAGGTTCCATGGGGTGTCGAATTTCAGGCCATCCTTAAATTGCTTATTTTGCAAATTCAGTACGCTGTGCTGTCAAAGGTGGATGTTTTGCAACACCTTGGACGTATGAATGGTGTATTTCGGATAAAGTTGTTGTGGGGTGACGATGAACATAGATATGTCTTTTCTGTCAGTCGCAGCAAGTAATAAGTTTATTTTTGGTTAATCTGATCGCAATAATATTCAGGATTTAACTTTTTCAAAGCTTTTCACGAATTCAAAGGAATTCGTATTGACTGTTCTGTACGGGTTTTAGTAAACAAAGAGCGCGCTGATCGGTGGCTTTGGGAACCATTTTATGAAAGAAAGCGAGCAACATGTCCGAATGTGATGTCATTTAAAAAATTTTTTTATTTGAGCACCTTCAGAGTACGCTTCGTAGGACTCGTAAAGGTAGAGTGATTAGATTGGTGGATTTTATTGCTGCAGTCGTAAACGTGGCTGGCTTTGAAGTGCTTCAAGCGTCGGGTGATCAGTTGCGGTGGTTAGGTCCGTTGGTGGGAAGGGAATGTCCTCTGGTTTACTTCCCATCCTCTGCAAGCATCGAAAGTACAGGCGCGCATCTTTTTTATATTTTGAGCGGCAATAGATTCAGTCGATGCGCAATTTCTTGAGGAACTGCGTTTTTCTTGCAACTCGTATTGGTATTTTTACCTGCGTCCGTACAGTCAGACAGAGTTTAGAGGTGGGAGGAAGAGGATATAGTTTGAAAGCGCAAAGCACTTTGATATGGCTTGACATACTGATTGAGCTTCGGCGCTTTCTTATGGAACAAGAGAGCGTGAGCGTTGAAGCCAGCTTTATTACGCATTAATTTTGTGTTGGTATACAGTTTGTCTCGATCTTTAACCCCGTGCTACCGTTCGTTTGTCTTCGTTCACGGTTCAAGTAGTATTTTTAATGTAGAAAGCGATGATTGTGCAAATGTGAAGGTTTATTGCTGGAATCGGACTCCACCACTGTATTTGTTTCAATTTTTTGCATCATTCAGTTCTACTACTCTGAC
>JPKZ01000895.1:230506-289324 GCA_000803305.1 Toxocara canis
CACCCCTCCTCACCTCTCCTTGATGATCCTTTTCCCACTTGTCTATGCTGAAATGGAAATTTTAACTTTTATTCACCAGTTGCATCCCTCCATTTTACAGCAGAAAGAATGCGATATTTTCGAGAGCCATATAAACTCCGGTGGTTTTTTTGTTGTCAGAATTTCTCTTCCCATTGCTTCTAATGTGTTAAAAGCGTTCATCTCTTTCTAACCGTTTACGATTGATTTACTAGGGGAAGCAAGAAGCAAAAGAAGTGCGCTTAGAGCGCAACACTTTTTTGTTGCTATCATCATTCAGTCAGCTAATGGTGAACAGTTTCGTTCAGTATGTGTACTATATTAGCAGTGCGGATATTGCGTGAGAATGTTGAAGATAAGTTATTGGAAAGTGATCAATAAATTGATTGTATTGGAGGTGTAAGGCACTGGAATTTGGAGTTGGCGTGGTTTCATTACTGTGACGGGCAGCACTGCAGTTTTGAAGCGGACGAGTACTTCTACTGGCATACTGAAGAGCAAAGTTTTCAGGACCTTACGAACAACCCGAATTTTTTGTTAATAATAGGGAAATTTTGTTGTTTTGTTCAAGCGTTTGCTTCTCCCACAAAAGAATATTTGGAACTCACTGTTTTCAAGTAAATTCGAAGCTGAATTTATTTTTATTGATAGAATTTTCTCCTCTAAAATTTTCTAGTTCTTTTTTTTTGCCAAAACTTTCATTTCGGGTCCAGTGGACCAGTACCTTTGCCTCACTTTCTTTCACAGCACTGGGTACCCACGCAGGTGCTTTAGTTGTCCAAAAAATAAGAGCGGTTCCTGTAAAACGATAGTAAGAAGCAATGCTGCTACAGTTAAAGATACTGTAAATGGAGAGGGAGTTGTGATTGGTTGCTGTATTGGCAGCTGTCGAATCCTTCTACGCGTTTTCATGCTTACGTTTGAGCACTTCTAGACGTATTTTTCTGAACCGGAAAGAGAACCCCTGGAAGTCTGAAATGCTAAGAGGTAGTCACCGCTGCGAGTGGTTTCGTCGGACGTTGGTTTAGAAAAGAGCAAGAGTTCATGTTACTTTCAAAGACGAGTTTAAAGTATGGTATTAGCAGCCAGCTTTCGCTAATGGAACGCTGAAATGACTATAGCGCATCAAATATCTTTCATTCAGAACTAGTTTAGTGGTAATTTTCTCTTCTTTTGAATCGCGTCAGAACTGCCGTTAGGCATATGATCGGACAGAATCCTCATGAATCATTGCGCGTCTATAATGATCGGCAACCCGCTTCCGCATAACCATGATAGTTGAAATGAGAGTTTATAAAACACATTGCGAATTCAGCACGGAATTTGACCTTTAGTTTGCTGTTTCAAAGAATTTTTTTCACTATAAAAGAAAATAGGGAAGTGGTATTCCGATAGATCTGCACGATAGTAGAGCTTTATAAGCGATGTGTACGCCATAGTGGTAATGCGAGTATTTCTCTATAGTTGTTAAATTTTTGCTCTCATTTAAGGTATGCTCATAATAAACTGGCGCCAAATTGCTTTCATGGGCGCGATAGCGTTTCCTCGATCAAATATTTGAACGTTATATATGTGGATGTGTGAAAATGCTCGACCGTTTGCTGTTGTTGTGTCACTTGTATTTTGCAGCGTGTTTGGACTTTTGCATTCGATACAAACTATACCGCTTTTTAAATTGTTCTGGCGGAGAAATGGTGATTTGTTAAGTTGAGGAGTATTGAAACAAAGTGAAGTGTATATTTCGCTTTTGTCACTGCTGTAGCATGCTTATCACGGCAGTAGATCGCCTCATTATAACATTGCATTGCGACGCGAAACGGACGATCATGCACTTCATATCTGCTCGTACTGCCGCGAGCAATTTTGTCCGCTTGCTGTTTGCGTTATGGAATCCTCGTTTTGTGCTCTTTCGTTTTTGTAGTACGAAGGATGACCAGCTAAGAATGATAAAAAGAAGCGTAGGATCACAAACCTGTTGCAGTTTGAGCCGTGTATGCAGCAATTTATTGTTAGCATATCAAATGATTGTTTCCAAAGAAGCATTGTTCGTTTTATGCATATCCTGAAAGGTTTAACAAAGAGCAGAGAAATGTTAAATTCGTGTGAACATGATGCTGTTTTTATGAGCGTTTGAAGTGCCACTGCACTGCTTGTCTGTCCCAAGGAAGCATTTCAGAATCCCCCTTTAAATCTTAGTTATTTGTATTACGTAATTTGGTGCAAGTTTGTTAAGTTATTTAAATTCTGTGCTTACTGTGTTAACCTTGTCGACGGTAATATGGCAGAGACAGTACTGTTTTAATGTATCATAATAATTCCCATTTGCTTATGTTTCAAAGTTACATTCTTTTTGGATATTATTTTATAAAATTTTCATTATTCTTTGAAAGGTGGATTTCTTTTTAGTGAGCGTTGAGTAAAGTGGTGATTCAATGAAGTTATGGAGATCGGCACCAATGAACTGACCAGGCCATTCCGAATTCCGCGCAGAAAAACAGGAGAGGAAAATTCGAAAGATGGCGATGATAAAGTATGCTTTTCATTGGCAGTTTCTAGTCTGTTTTTTTTTGCAGCAGATTTCATTTTCTGCATATCCGAGAACGGTTTTTCTGTGTTGTTAGACCACATTTTTGACGGCGCAGGTGACGGCGGCTTCAATTTAGTGCTGTTGAGCATCTAAAGATTATGTTTTTGAATCTACATTCATTTATGATCAAAATTTTACAATTTCGTAGTACGGTAACAGCATTGCAAATACACAATAAACGTAGCTTCTTTTATACATGCCCAGTAAGTTAAGACAAATCCTTGCGTCATAAACATTCACAAAGATTATGAATGCAGCAGCTTATTGATCATGTCCTTCTCCCTCTCGCTATCCATCGTCTGTTACATAGGAACTTAATGACATTATTGAGCAGTTAATGATCCGAGGATTTCGTAATCTACTCCATAGCCCCCTCTCTCTTCCTGCTGCAGCCTGTCCTAAAGTAATTCTGAGCTTTTTTTTTGGTTTTTAGGTAGATCAAGCGGTGTTGCTGAACACGCTGAAAGATGCTCTCATTAAAGTTGGCAAGAAGAGTGCACCTGAGTTGGAAAGGTATGGTACAGCTGTCATTATTTTCATAAGTGCCTTTTTTAAAAACAGAAGCGTGCCGATTTCTAAGACATTTGTTTTAATATCGCATGACTTGCGAGGTGCGATGGTAATTACGAAGGCTTGATGAGAGATGAAATTCCATTTCAATGGTAGATATGGGTGGGTTTCTGCGGGTGACTGTTGAGTGAACTTATCAAAGCGATAGAGTCATTTCAGATAGTATGTGAAGGGTCTTGCCCATTGATGAAATGTTTTGCTGTCTTGACCACTGAAGAACCCAAGAAACTCGGAGTTTATGGAGTTGCTTACCTCTTTTATAATTCCTATTTGCTTGGCGTCGTGGCATTGTTTTCAATGGTTTTTTTGCTTTATGTTCTACTTGTGGACCTTTAAAGTTTCAATTATCTGAGAGGTGAGCTTTCAGTTTAGGTAAACTCCGTCAAGCACTGTTTTGCAGCAAAACTATTAACAGCTAACCGTAGCTTATGAAGAGGTAGAGTTTTAAGATCAAAACACATGGAAAACCTATGAAGCACCACAAAGAAAGGAAAGTTATTAGAAAACGCAGATCTTTCTGCTGAAAGCTAAGCACAGAGGCGTATGTTGATAGTTTGAACGAACAGATAAGTGTTCCGAGCATCCGACTTTCCTTCGCAAGATAGCCTAAAACAGAGCAGCTTAATATAAGTTCGCGTGAAATACCGTGCCCAGCTATATAACGGCTAAAATTGCTTTAAATAACTGCAGTTTTGACGATGACGGCTTTTCAGTTCGAAAGCGCCAGCAGTAGTGAAGGAGGAAGGCGTATCTGGTGCACGGCAAGTACCAAGTCCAGTAACGATCTCGTCGCCAGCAGTCGAGATGGACATAGAAAGCGACAAGAGTGCAAACAACGTTTGTGAGCAGGTTCTTCCGCCGCCGCCACCGGCTCCCAGTACTCCACCCGTCGGTTCGCAGCCAAATGCGCATTCAACGCTCAACGGACCAGGACCAGCCAGCGTCCCGATGCCACCACCACCTTGCGTTTTGCCCACACCGCCACCACCTCCTCCGGTTGTCTTACATCCTGCACCCCCACCACCAGTCGCCGACAACACAGCCGCTGCGTTGGCGGCCCCGCCGCCAGTTACTTTAGTTACTGCTGTCTCTGCACCGCCCATTATTATTCCACCATTCAGTGGACCACCACCTCTCCCATTTGTGCCCAGCAAGCTCCCGCCAGGCAGCACACCTCTTCATCAAGAGCTGTGCCCATCTTCAGTGGCAGCGGTTGTTGCCGCACCACCAGCGGTGCCCCCAACCGCAGCTGCACCAGGTGCGTCGACCCTGTCCTTCACTACGCCACCTCCGCCGGTTCTACCTAACACAGCAGTGCCACCACCAGTGCTGCCGGTCACAGCCTTCGCCGCGGCGACTGTACCCCCTGTCCCGATTTGCCCTCGTGAAGTTGCTGGCACAACAAACGTGCCTTCAGTCCCTATCGCTCCTTCAGAGCCTCCAACGTCGTTGCTGGGCCCACCACCCACATCCGCTCCTCCTTTGCATCCCCCGTCGTTGCTGCCAACTGCATCGATCGCCGTGCTCCCGAGCGCTTCATTCCAACCTTCTGTTGCGCCACGGGTTCTTCCACCATTGGTGGCTTCAACAGAGGAAAGCACAGCAACGCGTGTACCTATTCTAGCATCGCGAATTGACTTTTCGAAGCCTCCGCCTGTTTCGATGCCACCCCCCGTAGTGCAGCCTCCACCAACTTCGCAGTCGATGGTTCAGCAGCCACCACCCACCTTTTCTGTCCCGCCACCTGTGAACGCTGTGAACACCGTAAAGCCTTCAGTTCCACCTGCTTCCATGAAAGAGCCTCTTGTTACATCAGGTCCTCTCGCAACCGTTCGCCCAACATTCTCTTCTGTGCCGTACCCGAATGGCGACACGCAGAGATCGTTTAACGAGGTTAACACTAGTACGTCGCCAATGAGAAGGACACTTGTGAAGGAAACCTTCTTTCCACCAGCGCCTTCCCACAACACAGAAACTTTTGTTCGCCCAGAGCGTCAACCTTTGGTAGCAGCGTCTCCAGTACATTCGCAACGGCCTCCGCTGATTGTGCCGGAACAGAACCCTTCAACGCCAACATCTCAGAACGTCATTAGAACACTGATGTCTGCTTTGGCGATTCCCCAGCAAAATCGTTCGAGTCCTCCGCCTCCCGCCGCGCCTCCGGTACCCGCTGGTCCACTTGCAAGTGCAGCTGTATGCCCTCCAATTGATGTCAGCCAGCCACCACCTGGCGGTTCAATTGTGAACTCTCGCACGAGCTCACCCGTTCTCTTGGATCGTTATGGGTGTCCATTGCCGGTGCCAACAAAGCGCACTAGCGTTGTAGACCGTATACAGCCACCTTCAGTCGTACCGGGAAACGTTTTAATGCCGTCCAGCTCAGAAAGCTTTCATTTAAGGCCAACCACTGGCGTTTTACACGAGGCACCTGCTGAAGAGTTGGCAGAGGACGATTCAGAATTAGTCGACTTCAGCTGGCCTCCGGCGAACTTCGAAGAACAAGAACAAAAAAAGCACAACGGAAATCATCGTGAACTTCCTTCGTTAGAGCAGCAACCGAAGTTCTTTTCCTCGCCTGTTTCGCGACCTTCTACAAGTCTGGCTGGCTTTAACGAGTCTTCGCCACAAATTCTCAACCAAAAGGTGGTGCCACGCCGTCCTTTTCCTCCCCCACCAGTAGTGGTAGATCCTGTGCACGCAGCAAAGAATGCACTGGCAAGCGCAACGAACAGACCACCACCACTGTTGCGGAATGCGCCGCCTGGCGGTCCAGTGCCACCATTTCGACCGCCTTTCACGAATGTGGCGTTGAGAATGCGCGGTCAGCCGACGTTTCCATTACGGAGGCCGCCGCCACCATTTGGTCCTATCCAGCCCGGTGCTCGTGCGATGAGACCACTGTTCCGTCGGTAGCCTATGTACACGTTGTCGTTGCTTTGGAATGCTGCAAGTTGCATCATATGCCATTTTCTCCGCATAACCGCTGACACCGGCAATCGAGCGGGTTCTTTTGAGCAGTTAGCGTATTGACGGGTACGTAGCACCTTCTTAATTTAATGCATCGCATCGATTCTATTCGCTCTTTTCCCGGGCGATGCTAGAATAGGTCGCTTTCATGAGTCGTACCGTCTTGTGTGCCTAAGTTTGTATTTTGTTGAATATTTCATATTGTTATTCCCTTTGTTTAGGGACGAAAGAACATTACTCGCAGCCGACAGAACTAGCCTGTCCATCTAACACAAACATCTTGTGGATGTTAGCTTGGAAAAATTTACAGAATTCTGTGACTGTGCGCAGTTTTTGATGCTTGAGCTATTTAAATATCAGTAATCTGTTTGCTGTTACTTCAGTCAATGCGTAATTGAGGGTGTTGAACTAAAAACCTTACCGGTTCCTTCGCTGAAGCTTATGTAATTTTTGTCTATTATTAGCTGGTGATGCGCTCGCTTGTTGAGCTGTATTATTGCAGAATCCAGCTGACAGTTATGGAATTTGGGTTCCAATTGTTAATGTTCATGCAGAGCACTTCGCAACGCTTATTTCGTTTCGTATAAGGTAGGTTCTAGTTAAGACCACATAACGTGTCGGAGCGAAGGTATGATAGGTTTACGGTGTTTCGGCTTCTCGAATCATTATCATAGCACAACAAGCCGGAAATCCATAGTGGTAGTCTTCGCCAATCAGATTATAAACGACGGCAGCGCTTCTATGAATAGAAAGAAAAACCTATTTCATTCAACTGTACTTGGACTGGAAAGCGACACTGCTGGGAATGGTATTTCCCGTTTAATTTGCATTATTACGGAATTACCTCCGTCCTACTTATAGGCTTACTAATTCATCCAATAACGGCAGTCCTTTAAAATTTTCTACGGGTCAGGTAAACGAGCCATTAAAATGCTCATAGCAGTACTCCAGAGATTGCTGGAAGTTGGATCATCCTAGAACAAGAAAAAGATAGTGAACTGGGTCCAATATCTGTCAGAAATTTTTAAAAGGTTCTGTTCTCTCAGTGGTGCTCGTTCTAAATACCTGAAATGAGACCTTCATGCACATGTTCTGTATTTTAATATGCTTGTGAAATTAGTTGTTTCGCTTTTTCTTACATCCTGTGACTTCTTTTGGTTTGGTGCATAAACTGGAGCTCCGGCGAAAGCGCCAGTGGCATTTTATTAATGGGAGGTGGCGTGAGGTTGCCGAATCGGGAAATCGGAGGTCGAGCAAACAGAACAAGAAATGGCGTTTTTGTCGGTTGATGCTCGTGATGCGGCACATATTTCCAGCCTAGCTGATTTTTTTAGAAGTTTTCATGTAGCTTTTTGGTTCACTGTATTGTTTCCGTCACCGTAAAAATGTTCGTTTGTCCTGTTTATTCGCATGTGCGATAGCACTGTATTGAATTTATTGTTAAAATGATTCCTTATTTTATAAATTCGGTTTTTGTCCTACCCACACAGTGGTCGACTCAAAAGGCCCCAAAATCAGAGTTTGGGCTAATGTGTTCCTCTCGTTTCCTCATTATATATCACTGAAATCAAAAGCAGAAGCTGTGCTATAATAGCATTGTTTAATGTTTACCACTCATCGGATCCGGACACGTTTTTATTCGCTTTTTACTGCACCAGAAGCGTGTTACGCGCCTCATGTGTTCGTACATTCATGTTTACGTCTTTGAGTCTCTGTTTGGTAGATTCAACTCGTAAAATAGAAAAAGTTTCCCTCATTGAAGTTAACAACCGTAATCTATGGCGTCACTGGGGCTTCCAAATAAAATTTAGACGCGGTTCATGGGTGTTTGGTTGAGCATGGAAAATAAAGCAGGGAAGATATATTAGAGGAGCACTTGCCCTCAACTTCAGACCTTGGGAGCGAAATATGTTGTTACACGATGCAAACCGTCGCAAACTGCACCATGAATGAAGCGCAGCCCGGCATATGGTTTTCCGGACAAGTTGGTAATTTCAGGAGAACGAGCGCGGAAACCTCGAAAAATGGTTACCAAGGGTAGTCTTGCTAGCAATGCGTCCAGTCGTCACCACATCACGATAAATACCAAAAGTAACCGTTCCATCGAGGGTCGGGCGGAAATGTGCGCGTAGTCGAGCGTTTTCATTTCTTCGTTTTGAGCAGATATGTGTGTGACGTACATTACGTCAATCCCCCGGTGTGCTTTGCAACTTGGAAGCTGCGCTACCTGTGACGCAGCATGAGAGGCCGTTCACTCAAGAAGCGATCGTAGCGTTTTTGTTAATAGTGGTACTTCGATGAGGATTCCACAGTTGCAGGGCTGAAGGCACACCGCAGTGACAGTTTCTCGAGATGTTCGTTCACATTTTCGTCTACAGTTTTAACAAAGCTCTCGGCGCAGACAACGTCCCAAAAGTTGGCTTCAACTCGTGCGGTGTTCGGACTGCACAGCATAAATTCCTTCATACTGGAACTTTATTAATTAGAAGTGGTTCGTATTTTTAGCAACGGATTCTGCAAATTACTACTCCCAAATGCACTGTTCACATGTTTATTTTGAATGATCAGCATGATAAGCGGATCACCCCTACTCGAAGGAAATATTGTCATCTTTGTTCACAGCACTCTTGCACTGGTAAATCACCTCTGTCAGACCTATTCTTACGACACTGCCTTTCAATCGCGTAGGTCCACTGTTCCACTGATTCCGCTCCCGAGCATGTCGCAATCATCGCTGACGAAACATTTCCGCCGTCGGGTCTGTCTACCACGTCTTTGGTCGACTGCGCCCATGCTTCCAGTTGAGAGGTACCAAAGTGATGAGCATTCTAGTCCACCTGTCGTCGGTCACACGTGCTACATGCCTGCCAGGTCGCTTCGAAGGTGATATGATTGGTACAGTCTGTGCTCAGTTGCTCTTTAGGTCACAGCCTGTTTTCCCTCGTTACTTTTTGCCGTCGAACAACAGTCGGCTTTGTATAGCATGAAAGATAAGACTGTAGAATGGGACAAACTTGGCCCTTCTCTCCATCGGCAGGTCGTCGTAGAGGAGTGTAGTTGTAATCATGTTGAAAGTGGACCATGGTGTTCTCCTCTGCCTATTGCTTTCACCGTCGTCACCCGCAAAATTCAGCCAATTTCCCAAGTGTACGTAGTTCCCGACATCTTGTTTGGAGCTGCTCGTTTTTTTCCCTATAGCCCTCGCACTCCATGAAACAACGCAGTCGCCTGCATAGAATGTGTCAATTGCTCGCCCTCTTCAGTCGAACTTGTCGAAGACGGCATTTAAGATTACCGCCAAAAGCTTCGGTGAGATTGCATTCACCTCCACCAAGTCGAATACTTTCTTGTCCTCCGCAAATGCGAGACAGAAAGGCATTTGAAATCTCTTGCATTCCTCAACCAATTGTCTAACTACGTGTTTGTAGTCCACCGTTGAGTATCCGTCACGAAAACCTACCCGCCTTGGGCTTGTCAACATGTCCAAGTCTCTAGTGAGAGGATTCCGAACATTAACTGGTAAATATCATCCAAAATCAGGTGCGCATCAATGAGTGTACTTCCGGTATACTACACTGGTTCCACGGTTCCTGGGTCTTTAAACTCGGCTATGATTTAGGAATTACAACTTGACACTCGCCATTCGAACCCCACATACTACCTCTTTGTAGAAAGACCACGGGTATTTTTCCCCAATAAAGGTGCCTTGATGCCAAATAAATAACCGACACATTGCGAAAACCTGTGAGGTGAAGTTTCCGAAGCTCAGACTCGAACTACCTTTCTCCATGTGTATCCCGCTCCCCTCAACCGCACTCCAGTGAGATGGGCTGACGAGATACGGAAAGTGGAAGGACCTCTGTGGCAGCGTCTAGCCGCGAACAGAGAGAGATGGAAACGGAAAGTTGGACGACTTCACCCGTCGCGACAGGATGTTGCTGATAGCGGAACCAGGTAATCCAGGTAATAACGCATATATGTGCATATATATATATATATATATATATATATATATATATATATATAAAGTACTCATACATAATTCAAATTACACAAATAAACATGATATTCACAACTGCCCCGATACCCTTCCCTCCCTCTGACAGTCTAAGCACTGTTTACATTTTTAAACGTGCCCCACAACGCATAATCTGTAAACTTGGGGATGATACCAATGCAGCAAACAGTCATTGCAAAAAAAATCCGTTTTGAGGAGTTCGCATTCCGCCAAACGGCTGCTCTTCATCGGTAAAGTAGGGTTGCTCGAAGCTATCTGATAGAATCTTGCATGGGCTGCGCTACAAACGCTTTAGTCGACTGAATTTTGACGATGGTGAAAATCATTTACATCTAGTAACCACTCACATAGATCAGTCCTGAAGGTCTGAGGGCTGCCGCCTCACCCCCCACCCGTATCGGTGAAACTGAACGCGCAAAATAATCAAACAGAATTCTGCGATGGCACGAATAAACCAAGCATTCTGCCATTTCTTTTCCGATCTTTTCAGTTACGGATCCACTGGTTTATAATTTTGTGTTCAGTGGGCGTATTACAATCAAAAAAATAAAACAATCGCGCGACGAAAATTTCAACATTCCTAACAAACACAATTATGCACGAAGCGTTAAGAATTACAGTAGTGTCGTGGGGCAACAATATTTTTTTCGGACCGATAAACACTGCAACAATAGAAAGTGATTTGCGTTTTTGTCCGTCTGTTACCTAAAACGTTCGCATTAAACCTCCAGATCGCACAAAATTGCTCGTGTGCGAGTTTACAGTGAATATGATATGAGTTAGTAAAGTTGTTACGAGATGGGAAAGCACAAGTAAGATTGTAAACCGGTATTGTTAAAGAAGTGATAGAACGTAAGCAAAGGAAAAAACAACAAACATGACCGAACGACACAGCAATAACATACTATTTATGCGCCATACTTCCTTTTTTTTGTTTCACGTTTCAGTTCGCTCAAAAATGTGACCGCAAAGAAAATCTTTTGCCCTTCGCAGTAGGTTGAGAATTTTTGAAAAATCTAATAAATAGTTTTTTCCATGTGCAATTTTTGATCTCATTCGTCCAACAATATGTTGCAGTGAGCAGTCATATAGTTAGATATTAGGACGTTTCAATCCGCACTTCATTACGGCTGAAATGAATAATATTTCAGAACTTCTTCGGTTGTTTTCTTTTTTTTTCCCCCGAAAAGCCTTTCAGCTAGTATTGCTCACCTTATTAGTTTCAATATGTTCAGTCCTGCAAAACAATGTGAAAAATTCGAAGCAATTTCTGTTTATAAGTTAGTAAGATGAAATGTCAAAAGGTGATATGTAACTGTCAAGAAAAAGACAGCAGGGAAAGACTGAAACGATAGGATAGCATCAATTTGTTTTACTGAACGTATGCTCTGAAAATGACCATATGTCCAGTAGCAATCGAATGTTACGAAAATGAGATATTTTAAAAAGGAAACGAACATTTCAAAAATCAAATGAGAAAAAGGAAAACGTAGCTGAAAAAAAATGCAAGAAAGGGGAATGATAGAATTATGTTTGTTTTATTTGTTCAACAGTAATAATGAAAGATTTTAACAGCCTTTAATTTGGCTGTTTTATGTGGGCAATGAATAAAGCATTTATTATGTATATGATACGGTTACTTTGTTCCGCTGTATTTTGTTCTGTGATCATGTTTTCATCTTAACATTCATTCATATCGCGCAAAGCGAAACTTCATGAATCCAAAAAATAAATTGATGCCTACTATTAGGTTTTCCAACTCTTGTTCCCATAGTGCAACCTGCTTGCAACATAGAAATAATCCGTAGTAAAGCTTGGCTGTGCACAGACCATCTTCTAGATTTATCCGATACAAATGCGACATTTGAGGAATGAAAGTCATTCGCATGGTCTTTGTTGAACTATAGACGTTCGACGGTTTCTATGCGCAGCCAGTATTTCGCGTCAGAGATCTTGGATATTCTGGTATTTTTTTGTTTTCCAGTTTTGATTACACAGAATGGCGCGTCATTATCACTGTATTCTAATTTCCCTTGGCTTTAGAAACCTAGTATCTATGAAGTTAATTTTTTTGAATTCAAAAAAAAGGAAAAAGAAAACCTCTCTGTATAGACCAATCATGCACTTGGACTGGTCTATAGTCGACGCATAGCAAGTTTTCTAATTTCCCTACTCGATAAGAGGAAACAATACAAATAAAGTAAGATGTGAATAGAAGTTTGATAAGTTTAGCTTCTGCGGAGATGAATCACATTTACACGCTTCTACTTAACGCCTACTGTGCGATCACAAGGTTTGTTGTAGAGCGAGCAAAAACTGAGTGCTGTTGTCAATTTCAGGTTGATACGATCTGAATGGGTGAAGCAAGCGTTATTTGCAGTTTGATCGGGGAGGAGGACCACACACAAATGTTAACAGAAGTATTGTACATTGGCGGGGAAGAAATCATGCCCAATATCCACCTCTATGCATGCTTTTGTTGCAAACGCGAGTGAATTTGTTATCTTGTGCGATTTGTACGATAACACATCGCAATTCCATGGATTCTGCGCTCATTCAGATTCTCTTGTTTGGCTGTGCGATATTTGTCGTGTACTTGAGTAACTTCGAATTCAATGGAGCTGAGTAAAAATGATATTTAAAAAAAAAGGTCGCTGAGTGAAAGAAATTGTCTTCAGAATTTCTGGATAGAAATTGGTGAAATTTTCTAGGAGTAACCGTCTGGTATGACATAATGAAAAGAAAGATTGAAAAAAAACCGAGAGTTTGAGCTGGTTTTCCATCCTTGCATTTAAAAAAACGATATTTAATTTGTTCAGTTTTGTATCGCACGAGCTGAGCTGTGTGTGCGTCGTCTCACCATGAGGAAATTTTCTTTTGAGACGCGTTCTAAACATTGCTAATGTCTCCAAACAGACCATGAAAAATGGGTGTAAATATTAACTTTTGAGGTTATTTCTAACAAATTTTCACACAAATCTCGGTTGGTTCCTCTACGGTTAGTTCCTCTAACAAGTATCGTACTTCCACTGAATGTTTAATTGGTTTTGTTGACTTATGCATAAAATTAAGCAGCTTAGAAATTTTCTGCCACATTGTACAATAGTATAATTCAAAGTAATGTCTGCTTTAAAAAAAAAAAACTCGGTCAGATTTTTAGCTACGTGCACGCTGCGATGTTTTCACATCATAGCTAGCTTGCGTGCAAACGTCTACCAAATTATGCTTTGCTTTAATATCGAAAAGAAATCTCTCCAAATACTGGTTGCTTATTGGCACAGATAAAAATCACAAGGATCCAGATTTCTGTGATGCGGAAACGAAAAGCATAAGAAGTGCAGTGATCTCAAACGGATCCGGTTTCGTATAAAGATTCATGAAAGGATTGTTGACAATGAGAAATACATAGGCGCCTAGAGCAGAAAGTAATGTATGCCGATCAGCGATTTTCGATTGGACGTGATCTCGAACGGCTCCGGGTCGTATTCTACCGATTCGTGTATGAAACGACGGTGAGTGAGTGAGTAGTGGTTGCGTTTGTGGGCCGTTAGGTTGTCTGACGAGGTGAACTCAGTCAAGAGGCAACGCCACCCACAAAGGTCAACCGTGTCCGTCTGAACGCATACGCACAAATACACAAACACACACACACACACGCACACACACACACACACACACACACATCTAAGCACGTCTTCTTTCATCATCCCCTTTCTCAAGCAATTCGTTCTTCCAGTCTCACTGTGGTTGTTGCATGCACAAATGCAAAAGTTTGTTTCTGAGAACAAAAATGAATCTCAGCTAAACAACACTTTTTGTTCCCCTCTGATGAACTGTTTTTTTGTTTCACTTGTTTCCGTTCGATTTTCAACAGGCTGCTTCACAATTCTTCCTTTCATATGGGCCATCTGGAAACGTATGTTAGCCGTGCCACAAAAGTTGCCTATTCTAATAATAAATGGCTCAGTTCGAAGATCGCGATCCCGACTTTTAAAAAACAAATTTATTTCGTTTGCCTCGTCTCTTGCAAAATGCGTTGACTTCGTTTGATTTCAAGTAGTTCCATTGCAGTTTAAGCTTAGAGCTCTCTTTTATTTTTAAATGGATTTCTTGCATGTCAAAACATTTTTGATGTTTATAGCAAAAGTTGCATTTGGGGGAACTTTTTGACCGCAGAGGGAAGATGTTGAAAAGGTTCGCCCTCGATGACCTCACAGATTCAATAGTTTGACTGAGGTCCGCTTCAGAAATACTGGTTAACAAATCAAAACGAATTCTTAGATCCCAATGGACGCTGGTTTGCGACTGCATGATGTACGGATTGCGCCTCACTGATCACATCGCAAATTTTAATTCCCTTAGAGGAGTCCCTTGCTTCGAGACAAACCTGTTCTTAGGCGTGGTCAAGTACATGCCATCCTTTGCGCCCAACCGATTTGATCTCGTTAAACTCAAATTTTTAAAAGTACACTTTATTCAGCGGCTTTGTTCAACAGTCACATTATCAGCGTTCGACATATGACATTCTGTAGTAGAAATATGACGCTGTGTTAACGTTTAGCTGACTTAAATTTGAAATAGGGTTAACGTATTCTAGGATATCCCATGATAAGAATTGAAGCCCGACGTAAGTTGTGATGCACTGGGATTGCGAGATTCTTTGTGCCAGTGTTAATTTCACCATACAACTTAATATAATTCGCACGAAATGCAGAATACTTATATGTCCTATCCTCATCAACCCATATTCACCTGGGACATTTCCACATTACTTTCTTCAACATAATTTTCATACAGTTTAACATTTTTGCGTTACTCTATGAAGTGCTCACCCGTTGGATCGTCAGATCTAATTGAACGGGAGAATTGACGCAAGAATATAGCGAAACTGCGGATATTTCTGGGTGGAAATGTTTTTAATGAAAGCCATATTGAAGTGATGCAACGAGGTCTGTCAGTGAGCCGAAATAGTGTTCCACTAAGAGTTATGTAGTTATTTTCAACGTTTCGACACCTTTTATGAGCAACTGGTTGTGTAACAGATGTGTCGTTGCTATTCCAGTTTGCTGCTGCAGCGCACACAAAAAAAAATTGTTACGCAAACAGTGCTTCAATGCACGGATCTGTAGCGTGAATGGGAAAACCGGGACGGGAATCTCAAGCATGCACGTTTGCAGCGCTTGTTTGCCAACTTAGAGTATGAGCAACGCCGTTTTCTCAACGCCTTTGACATTCCTCTTTGATAGCTCTATTCCGTAACCTGAACTATAATTGCTTCTATGTCTCAAAGTTTTTCTTCTCTCCTGGGTGTAGTGGAATTCGAGCCTTGATATTTGCTTCCTCGCGTTTCTGTGTTTTTTTCTATGCAACCATGAGGCAAGAGGAGTTTGTAGCTACATATGACTGGAGCTGTGATCATTAATATCGAAGTGTCAGTATGTGATATGGTGATAAAAACAATATTTAGGGGTGCGAAAATATATAGAAACCGTGCACAAACATTTTTTTTCACAACGGATATATTATCGCCAACATTTTCTGGTTACAATTCGGCGTTCACCATTATGCATATTCAGATTTTTCTTTTGACTTGAAAGCATTCATATTGAAGGAACGTTCACGGGAACTGATGTGTCAAGATATAGAAATTCTTCATACTTACGTTCTATATTCATCTTCTGCGCTTCCCCTACCATGTCAACTTCCATCTTTCATATGTTCCCTTCCGACGCTGTAGAGTGCAGTTAACCGTCCGTTATACCAATACTATTGGGAACAGAACAACAATAACTTATGTACCGCTGTCCGGCAGCAACTTCTTTGTAATTATATTTCCCAGTTTCTTCGTGCTGAACTTATTATGGTGATGCGCAGACCCGTCACCTTGGGCTCCGAAGTTGGAAAACTTCGTGAGAAAATTTTTATGAAAAAGGAAAATTCCACAGTTAATACGACTTGCGCGTAAACTATTAACGCTTTGTTCAAAACCATGAGTACGAGTCCACGAAAGCTGTCTGAGACTTGAAATATTTTCCAGAAAATTCCTTAGTTGTACAGAACATGAATTGGAAAACGACTCTCCACTCCATTTTTGCACTATTTTCAGCAGATATGTGCAGAACATCAGCAGAATATGCGTCGAAGGTTTTAAGAAAATATGGTCGCTTGTACATATTCGGAAGTTATCCGAAAGCATTCCGAAAATCTTTCTCCGGCCATAACTGCACTTATAACTTTCCGATTAAGCTGCAATTTGGAACGCGGCGTTGGGTCGTGGGGTGCTGTCTCCGCGCTTGGGTATTAGACCTTGTCATACAGTGTCGAGTTTTTCTTTCAAGAATCCTTTTACTGAGGTTCACAGTGTTAAATTGTGCAACTCCAAAGAAATCAAATGCGATGGAGTAATAGCATACGCGGTCACCTAACTAATATACCCACCTACCCACTTAGCTACCTACCCATCAACCTATCTATCCAGCTATACATCCAGCCACCTACCTATCGGCCTACCTCTGAACCCACTTACCTACCTACCCACCGGCCAATCTGTCCACACATCTATCCACTCGCCCACTTGCCCACCTACCCACCTGCCTATGTACCCACATACTCACCTACCTATCCACTTACCTATCTCTCATTTTCCTTCATACCTATCTACTTAACTGCCGATTTGTTCTCCTCTCCACCTACTCGTCTATTCACATGGCTACCAACTCACCTACCTATCCTTCCTACTCACCGTAGACGTGACGTGCATTTGTCGCGCGTTAGGGGCGCTCATGCATGATGCGTGGTCTGTGCGTCTGCGGTGTGTGTGTGTCTGCGGTGCGTGTGTGTGTGGTGTGTTTGTGTGGTGTGCGTGAGTTCGTGGTATGGGGTGTCTACCGTGTATGGTCTCTCATCTGTGAATGTGGGGTGTCTTTGTGTGGTTTGCATGTGTGTGCGTGGTGTGTGTTTGCGTGTTGTGGTGCTTTTGCGGTGTGTGTGCGTGGTGTATGTGATGTGGGTGTTTGTGTGTGTGTGTGTGCATGTGTGTGGTGTGCATGCGTGTGTGTATGTGTGCGGAGTGTGGTGTGCTTGTGTGTGTGTCTGTGTCTATGTCTATGTTTGTGTTTGTGAGGTGTGTCTGTCGTGCATGGTGTGTCGTGTGTGCGTGGTGTATGTTTGTGTGGTGTGCGTATGTGCGTGTGTGATACGTCAGTGTTTGTTTGATGTGGTGTGTTTGTGTGGTGCGTGTGTGCTCGGTGTGTGTGGTGTGTATGTTTTTTGTATGCGGTGTGTGTGTGCGTGTATGTGTATGTGTGCGGTGTGTGGTGTGTGTGTGTGTGTGTGTGTGTGTGTGTGTGTGTGTGGTGTGCGTGTGGTTTGCGTGTGCATGTTTGTGCGTCTGTCTGTGTATGTATTTGGTATCTCTGGTGTGTGAAGTGTGTGCGTTAGGCGTCTCTGGTGTGTGCGTACGTGTGTGCGGTGTGTGTCTGTCGTGTGTGCATGTGGTGTTCGTGGTCTGTATGTGTGTTTAGTCCGTCTGTGGTGTGTGTAGTATGTGTGTGCATGTGGTCCGCATGTGTGTGTTTGGTGTGTCTGTGACGTGTGTGTAGCACGTGTTTGTTTTGTGCGTGTGTGTGTATCTGTGTGGTGTGTGTATGTGCGTGCGTGTCTGTGTATCTGTGTGAGAGTGGGGCGTCTCAGATGCGTATATATGTGAATAGTGCAAGTTGTGTCTGTTATATGTAGTGCGTATATGTGTGTCTTTGTGTCGTTGTGTGACGGTCGTGTTTGTTGCGTGGCGTTTGTACCGATATATGTTTGTGGTGTGTGCGGTATGGCGTGTTTGTGTGATGTTGCATGCGTGTGTGTTTATATGTGCAGTGAGTGTGTATATGGTGTTTGTGTGTGCTATGTTCCGTGTAGGTGTGGTGCACATGTTTGGTGTTTGGTGTCTGTGTATATGTGCGAATTTGTATTCGTGCCTAGAGCATGCTTTTATTTCATCGCTTCTAGAGGGTAGGTGTGCAAATGCACAAGCTATGATTGCGGAATTTGTTCTGATAAACAAGTAGGATGCGTTTGATTCATCTTTCTTCCCGTCCTCTAGTGCCTTTCTTGTGATTGATTTTCCGTATGCATTTTTGGCACTTATGGTATAGGAAATTTCCGATCACCGTGTAGGCTTGTTTGAAAGCATGTGATCAGGGGGGAAGTTCAATTGCCGATATTAATAATTATGTGTTCGCACAAAATTTAAAAAATGGATGTAGTAGCTGACATTTTTTGTGACTTATGTTACTTAACTTGTAACTTCGATTTTTTATGCGGACTTTGAAAATGCTTCGTTATTTTGATATCGTAGTAAGTAAGTTAAAAATCTTTTGTTATTTTGATATCATATTCAGGAGGTTACTCTCATGGTGGATTTCGGTACGAAGGCTATGGGTGAATAAGTTACTCTCGTAAATTACCCTCTCGTGATGCCCTCGAGAGCTTGTGGTAATTTTTTTTTTGATGGCTATAGTCCCACTCTTTTTCACCTGTCCTGACTTCTCAAGTATGCTTTCAATTTATCTCTTCAACACTTGATGTCCAGCCTACAGTCAATTCACTGAGAATTTCAATAATTGTTTCTGACAGAGATCTCCTAACCACGGTTCTGATTATCGTCATTAATTGCTGTCAGAAATTCGCAGTTTTTCCAAAAAACGTCCTTTAAAACCGAAAGAAGCTGTTCTCTCCGGCTCTTCTGCTCCGTCATCGTGGCGAGATATGTGTTTTTTTCGGATGCGCGATTTTCGATGACTGGTTTAGATTTGCAAAAAACGGAAAAATAACAAAGTTCATTTTATCTGTTAGTCTCTTAAGACTCTGTGATATTCAGTGTTTACGGATATGTCTTTCAATTTCTTGCCAATATATTCTCTTTTCAGTACAAAAGTTTTCCAGAAAGCAGATGCTTTGCTACACTGTTCCACATTCATTCAGTAAAAGAGCAGTCGTTGTTGGTATGCGTAAATATGGGCTCCGATTTCTTGTAACGTTTCCGAATTCACTCTTATGTTACAAATTTGTGAGATATTACGACAGTTTCTAGACACTACGGAAATTATGTTTTTGGTGGTCAACGTCGAAACTACCGTGTTGTGCGATCGTTTTTGCAGGGACGGACAAGCGCGATGTCCTCTTTTGCAGAATCTTCTGTAGGTGCAGCTTGTGTGAGTGTTGTGCGTATGTTCATACGCATTTCCCGTTTAACATCTCTTCGTATATTTTTCTGCTTATCTTTGGTCGATTATTTGGCACATCGATTTGGGACAGTTCGTCAAACCCGCTCTCCCCTTGCCTTATATCGCTCGTTTTATAAGATGTGCAAACGTTTCTAGAATGTAATAGATCAACGAACTACTTCAACTTGATCTACTAGGTAATTTGCTGCCCAAAGAACGCTGAACTGGATGCATTACGACCGGTCGTTGTGCAGAAATGTGTACATTTTCTTGTTGTTGCTATACGCCGCCTCGCTGATACCGTTTGAGCAGCACATCGTTTACTGCTGATTACAGCCTTCGATTGATACTAGTTGTTTTGTTGTCAGGAGTTGCAAACAAGTTGAATTGTTTCAGCCGACATCAACTGCACTCGTTGTACCATCCAAGAGTGTCTGCATATGTGTTCGATAGGGAATTGCTTTGCGTATATATTGACCGAAGGGGCTGCGCACACGTTGTCATCAAATGTTCGCGTGTTATGTGATGTGGCAGTCAGGCATGCGAGAATGCAGTCAGCATTCCGGTTTGCGGGATCATTCCATCGGTTTAGCACTGTCGCCTTCTTTCGAACATCGTCACTTAATTTGCTAATTTGAGAACTTCCTCCGCTATGCCAAATCGGTTTTTTTTGCCCGTACGCGTTCACCCCACTCATTTATTTCAGCAACATTGAGAAAAAGCGATGCCTTTACAAGGTTTTCTCAAGTTTCTGTTCTAATTCTCATTTTTGCAGTAAAAATTGCGAATAATATAGGTGAGCAAGTTGAAGTCTTCAGCATAAAGTGTGGAATTTAGATGCGAATTCATCCAGGGAGTGGGACAGCAAGTGATAGCCTTTTCAGGGGTTTCGGGGGGCAGAAGTACCAGGACCTCGTCAATTTGTTGAATTTTGTGTTCGACCGCATCTCAGTTTCTGGATTGTTCTGGGCTTCTCCTTCCTTCTAAGCCCCTCGTTTAAGAGGTCCCTGCAAGTTTAACAATTTTGCTTAGGCGACATAAAGTTTGTTAGCCGCACGCGGAGCGGGTGCTATGTCATTTCCGCCACGTTTTCCGTTCGTGCTAATTTCAGCTCTGAGGAGTGACTTGACTGAATTATCTAACGGGCTGCTACGGGCGAGAGACATGGGTATGAGATATGTTATGCAGAATACAATGTGCTCTGGGCGGCTGTTTATTAAGGAGCAAAGAATGCGGCGCAAACGACTCAGAGGTGACCGCATTATGGACAACGGCAAATTTGAATGTTACCAATAACCGTAGCTTTTGGGGTTCGGAGCAGTCATTGCTGGAAATTGCAGGGGTTAACTAAGTTCTCCTCATTACAAAAGATGAAATGAAGTCGCGTTTCTGCTTTCATTGCTGTGTATTTGTCAAAAGCGTTGCCTCTCATCCATCGTTTTCTCATGCGGCTCTTTGTGCATTCCACAGGAACATGCCTTGGTGATTCTTCCTTTTTTTGTGTCTGCTGTAATAGATATATTAGCAGGACGTTGTGATCAAGTAACGTTGAAAAAGGCGTTTTATTGTTGGCATAATTTGTTGATTTAAAGGAGTTTTATTGTTGATATAAAGTGAATGATGGTACAGTACACTACTGCTTCACAGCAGCACTTCTATGTTCGAAATGATCATAGCAGATTCCTCACGGAAATGCACCTGCCTGAATCGAGATATTTTTGAATTTTGAAAGAATTTTGTACCTTTGAAATACGTTTTACAAACTCCAATGTCCAAAGACATCCTGCTTCACGCACATGCGTTTCAAAGCCAAATCAGCTCCAACCATCTCGGTTCACTTGTAAGACAAAAACAGCTATTCGAGGCAAACGTGTGCCATATTTCGTTTTCGAATATTGCTGCGGTAGAATATCGTATTTGATTCGGTTATTGGTTATATTTTGTTCGGTTGATAAGCACATATGAGTACTGCAACAACTTGCGCGTTTTCAATTGTGCCATTAGGCTGCTATCACGTCAGCTGGATCGACTGTTGAGTTGTGAATGATGAGGAATGTTTATAATGTGGTCGAGGTATGTCGACCAATTTTCAACCCTGAATGAGCTCATGGAAGAAGCCAAAATGATTTTGAATGACTACTTTTCCCCCGAACGTCATCACCATCCCGAACTGTGACACCTGCCTTAATTGGGGCATAAGCCTTTGCATCCGCTTCTGAAAGGACCTTTGGATCCTCGTTAATCCTCAACCGCTTCTACTGTAACTATGGAAATCGACTGGCGCCAACTCCAGCTGTAAGGCGGATGGTCAGGCAACTCCCGACCGAATTTCTGCAGCAATTTTTATCAAATAACCTCCGTGAAGGGACATAGAGTTCGTTCGTACATGATTATGACAAGTGCCTCAGTGTGGCTACATAAAGAAGCGACGTAGACGTGTAGGCAACCTCTCTGTGAATGAAACTTTCTATTGCCTCAGCTTTTATTGGCTCAATGGACT
The DNA here is from genome assembly GCA_000803305.1 of Toxocara canis. Taxonomy (NCBI): domain Eukaryota; kingdom Metazoa; phylum Nematoda; class Chromadorea; order Rhabditida; family Toxocaridae; genus Toxocara; species Toxocara canis. The sequence goes on from JPKZ01000895.1 coordinate 252,388, forward strand.
TTGAAAGAATACCTGTCAAATGGAACAGCTCATCTGTTGGAAGATTTTGCGTGTTATATGTTGATTTAGTGGAATACAAGGTATGATGCTTCTCTGTATGTCAAAATAGTATGGAATCAAGTCGTTTTTTGCACTCCTTCAACCCTCATTTCACTATTCCTTTGTCTCGAAGCGGATTTCGCGTTTATGTTTGTTGAAGTGGTCAGCGTTAGAAAATTTGATGTAGTTACTGCACGGTGAGCGACGAAATGTCTCGATCCCGTTCCCCGCACATACGCAGACCGCCATTTCCTGTGAAGTGCAGTCGCATGATACCGTCAAGTTGCCTAGCCAACTTGAACTTATGCCCAACACTGTTGCTAGAATGTGAGTTGCGTTTATGATGTTTTGGATGTTATGCAGGCTGTAAAATTACTCTCGCTCGCTGCGTCTTGCTTGTAAGCAATAAGTCGGTTTACTGTGTGGCTAGTCCGTGAATTGCTATTGATTTTGTACCATCGTTTTTCTGCAACTTCATTTAGGTTTCATGGATGTTCAAAAACAACGTTCACGCCTGCTGAAACAGATCGCCTACTTACCAGGTTTTTTCTTCTCAAGAGTGTTTTTACTTTCTAACAGATTTTATTTCACAGGCAAAAGTATTTTTGGTAGTTTCTGGTCGAAAGAACTGGAAAAAGAATGAAATCTGTATGTAGTAGCTTTCGTTTGCACTTTCTGTACGATGACAATTCGAGGAGAACAACAGTTCAGAACCAAGAAGGGTCCTCATTCGAATCCATAAGTTGTTAAGATTATTTATTGACCACTTTTGTCTGTCATGAATAATTATGAATTTCGACTATTGCGTCTTTATATAGCGTTTCGACCAATGAAAAGGGCTTTGACTTCTTGAAGTTTAGGCTCGCGAGATCGTGTTGGTGGCCCTATATTAGTGATAGATGCGGTCTGCAACAGTGGAGCTCAGAGTGGTGCACATGAAAGAGTTTCAGGTGAGCGATTGCGTAAGAAGCCTATTTTGGCGATGACTTTTTGAAGAAAGTGATCGTCCTCAAACCCCAAACAGTTAGATAAGCGGCTCCTCTCAAAATATTCTTAAATTCGCTCATAATGGCATCGTCTTTAGAATTTTTGCAATAAGACAGAAACCTTTTCTATCAGTTGAAACTTCTGCCTTCTCCGTATCGGAACCTTTTTTTTTAGTTTAAACCAGACGTGTTCATGATTTCTCCGTTCATTGTTGTTCTTATCCATTTTTTTCATGTTTCTTTTTTTAACATGATAAAACTGCAAGTCTTTCGAAAAACTCAATAAAAACTGTGCTGATCTTTTGAAAATGTCAATTTTTTAGAAGGTGCTACTAGCATGGGGCGAGCGAGTGGATGAAGTCAGTGCAGCAACCATATGCATTGTGATCTTCCACTGCAGCGTACTAAACGATTTCTCGTCGTAGCGCAAAAACATCGTTTCCATTTGCAATTAAATTCGCCGCTGCTTTGTATTATGTCCAAATCTAAAGTTGTCGAGCGTTATTGAGATTAATATGCCAAGGAGACTACTTATTAGATTGTGGAGTGATGTGTTTTGCGTTGTTTATCAGTTTGTCGTATTGAAGGATCGCGTGCAGAATTGAGTGAGAATGTTCTCGCCTATGAGGATATTGTCTCACTTGTTGGCTATTTGGCTCAGATTCCCGATGAATATTCGCGTCGTCTCGGATTCACAGTATTAATCGATGGGAGGCGAGCTCACCTGAAACATCTTCGGAATGCACTAAGGGCTTGTCAGGTATGCTTCACGGCATTCTTCGCGGTCCGCGAAACTCGTCTTAATTTACTTAAATGTTATTTTGGTCTATGCAGCCAACAGTGTATTTAAGAGATGGACGATTCACGCGGCCAACTGCTTGAAACAAAGCAAGCGCTAAGGAATAATCGAGCGGTTTAAGAGAGTAATTGTTTTTTTGTGTGTGTGTGAGTGTGAAATCAACATTTAAAGTACAGCAATCGCCTGTGCTGAAAAAAGAATCCCGTACACTATTACACTGGAAGTTTACCACATTTTCGCCGCTTGAAACTTCTCTGTCCGAATTTTGATGCGAGGTGTTATTATTTGTCTCTTGATGATCTGTCCACGCTCATCATTAAAAAAGAAATTCACAACCACCTTGACTATTTGAAATCTGAATTACTTCCAGAATTTCTTGTAGGGCATCTTTATAAAGATGGTATTTTGGCATCTGAATGGGGGACTAGTGAAATCATGTCCAGGGATTTTTTGCCAAGAAAAACTCATTAAATGGTTAGTTCAGAAAACGATCTTATTTCGTCCCCTAAATATGATTGCGTCACTTAACTATAGTCTGAACTCGCTGTCATCAATAACTGGGCATTTTCTTGTTCCGTCCTTTCATGACCGTGCCATAATTCGGCTTCTCCACCAGTCGAAAACCATGAAGAAAGTTATTGACATAATGAAAGAGACGAATAAGTAACGAAGTAATTTTGGAATAAAATTTCAGCACGCGTTATACAGACAAATTAAGCAAGTTATCATTGTACAGCCAGAGAGATTTCTGGAACAGCAGAAGTTGAACTTTGATCTCATCAAGGAAGCCTACGAGTTCAAGGTTTATCTTATTTCTGCGTTCGTTGTTTGGTTTCTTGAGTTATTTAGTTGTCTACTTTTATTTTAAAATTCGAATGTCCGAAATAATTGGATGTTTTGCATTTTAATGAAGTCCCTACAGAAGTCTCTACCAGAGCAAAATATGTTTTCTTCTTGTTTTTCTTCTTCGCTCTTTTAATGTGAAGGGCCGAATGCAAAACCGACTAATGATACTCTTGCATTTTGAAGGATTTCTTAAGGAGAGTGTGAATTTATGCAATTATTTCTTCTAGAAATATTTGTTGGTTTATACTATATCTATCTTTTTTTCGTTCTTTTCCTTTCCAGAATCCTTTGTTTTTAGACAACCGTTACGTGCGTGCACAAACTTTCCAAATATATCGATGTAACTCAGCTACCCGAATCGCTTGGTGGCACTTTTTCGTACGATGTGCAAAAATGGATTCATCTACGAGAGGTAGTTGAATATCCCTTTGATATAACGTACATATCATAGGTCGCGTTTGTCGACTGGTGTTCCTGTAGGTAACAACTGATGTTGCTAACCGAACACTAGTTCTGCTATAAGTAGGATATGCGGAAATTGCGATTGAGCAAAAAATGTAATAAATGAATAGTTAAAATGCAAGTTTTCTATCATTTCAGTTTATTTTATGTTGTTTAGATGAAGGTCATTGTAATCAGGATTGTGAACAAAGTCCTTTCAACGTAATTCAGAAAGCACGCATCGCAGAGTAATCATTTTGGCTTTCATTAAGGTTAAAATGCTAATCAAGGTTCTTCGCAGTCGAGTTCAATAAGCGAATTCCATGCTTTTTCAAGGAAATTCCATAATTTGGGCGGAAATCCAAAACCTTGAGCACCTGTACAATTTTATTCATGTTCGATTAATCGAACATCATAGTTTTTGTCGTGTTTAGGTACACATCTGTAGTAAGTTGAAACTTTTAAAAGGTGTCGCCTATCTGGCAAGGGTATATTCGGAAATGATTCATTTGTGAATTGCAAGTCATGACGAAAGCAATGTTTGCATCGCCAGGTTTTGTGAGGGAAGAATTGGCTGGCAACGAACTTATTACAGAGGTACGAGAATTTCGTTGTGAAAGCGAGCAGCTGGATACAAACGGCTCGGAGGCATGAAAAAGCAGCGCTGAGCGAATCTGCGGTTAGCACCGACCCACACAAAACAATCGTTGCGCCGGAGGCGTTGCTTAAACAAGGTAACTGGAAAATTTACACCATAAAAAATTTGCTTTCTAACATCGATATTTTAGGCTGCACATTTTGCAGATGTGATGTTACTTAGTTGTTGCCAATAACAGTTCCTTTTTTTAAAGCTTAATTACCGCTATCAGTTTTTGTTTTTAAAGCATAACCAATTTCATTCAAGCGTATGTTCGCATAAACAAAAGAGGTCATTAATGTTGTCTTCAAATTTGTATTAGTCGCAGTATGTTTGCAATATCGTTTAAAATTTTGCAGGAGGTGAGCTTTTGGATGAGTTGATGCCGGCGGATGCGACTTCATTTAGTAGTCGAAATTCGGATTGTAACTCAGCCGCTCAGAAAGTCGAATCCTTGTTGAAGCAGATCAAGGTCTGCTTTTTTACTCGACAATGTGGTATTGTTTATAATTGAAAATTTAAGCCGTGAGTGATTGTAAGGTTACGAATTAACGAAGGATAGGATGGGGAGGGGGGGAGGAAGAAGAGCAATGAAAACAACACGACTTCAGGCTATTCTGTATATCTCATTTGCATATAGCAGCATTCAAGGTTTTATTTTTAGAGACTCCAATAAGCGGAGAAGTGAGGAAACAAATCGAATTATCCGAGAACGTTGTTTTTGATCATTTTTTGAATGGTGCGAAAACGCGCATTGGCGAGTCAGTCTCATTCATTTTTAATTAACAACCTATGAAAGGCATAGCCGTAAAATACAAGGCAAAGAGTTTATTACAAATTTGAGATACTGACTTCAGTAGCTTCTGTTTTTTGCTGCTATTGTTCGTATCGAATTTTTTTCGTTTGAATTTGTCGTGACTAGTCTCCATCTCAGGCGCTGAACTATTTTCTTGGCCATTTAAGCACCCGAGGTATTTCAGTTAGAAAACAATATGAAGGCTGGTCCTGATTTTCCCGACACTTATCCATCATCCAGTCCTCGCATCAAATCAGAGTTTGATTGATTGATTATTTTTTAAAGAATGTGGAGGAGGCACCCGCACTGGAAGCCAAACGGGCCCATCAGAGGGCTAGTTATAAAGCGTCGATGAAGTTGATTGACGATCACGCTCAAGGCATTCGAAGCTTAGTCGAATGGATATTCGGTGCGGGTGAGAAGTGGCTTCTAACGCTTCACGAAGTCGGAGAATCGATCGACGATGCCAAACAGCTCGTCAAGGACCACGTTCAGCTTGAAGCCAAGTCAAAGGTAAGCAGTCACCCATCACTTTTTCAGAAGGTGCTTCATTAAGAATAACGAGGTGTGATAGTCGACGAGTAGATCTGAGATAGCTTTAACCTCATTAATGAGAGGCGTGCTTTGAAGTATCAGCGGTGCTTCGGTATACACTGTTCTTGAAACCCAAGATGTTTAGATTCGATTTAAGCTAGCTCTCGATTGTATATCTCTTCCTTAGAGGAAAGATCGGGAAGCGAACAACTCGAGAGTTTTAACGCTTTTCATCGCAAAAGCGTTTTGCTTGAAACGCTCTCGTCATCCACTAGAATAACACCGCTTAAGATAGAACTCCGTGAGTTCTTTGCGAAGTATCAGCGGTGCTTCGGTATACACTGTTCTTGAAACCCAAGATGTTTAGATTCGATTTAAGCTAGCTCTCGATTGTATATCTCTTCCTTAGAGGAAAGATCGGGAAGCGAACAACTCGAGAGTTTTAACGCTTTTCATCGCAAAAGCGTTTTGCTTGAAACGCTCTCGTCATCCACTAGAATAACACCGCTTAAGATAGAACTCCGTGAGTTCTTTGCGAAGTATCAGCGGTGCTTCGGTATACACTGTTCTTGAAACCCAAGATGTTTAGATTCGATTTAAGCTAGCTCTCGATTGTATATCTCTTCCTTAGAGGAAAGATCGGGAAGCGAACAACTCGAGAGTTTTAACGCTTTTCATCGCAAAAGCGTTTTGCTTGAAACGCTCTCGTCATCCACTAGAATAACACCGCTTAAGATAGAACTCCGTGAGTTCTTTGCATATCCATTGAGTGGACGTTATTTGAAAATTCTCCAAGGGGATAAAACATTTCCAAAGGGAGCGGAGTTCCGTTCATTTACAAATTAGGCCAAGACCAAGTGGAGTTTTACGAGCTTTCAGAGAAGAATGAGCGGACTTCAAAATGTAATCAACGAAAAAAAGGAAGGTTTTGATTTTTCTGAGCTTTTGACGACGCAGATGCTGAGATGTTCGTGGCTGACGCCAAGAGCGTCTGCTTTCCCTTACACTGTTCGCTAGATGGAAAAAACATCTCAGAACGTAGTTAGAGAGCCTATTAAAAGGTTCGAGGTGAGATGTTCGTGGCTGACGCCAAGAGCGTCTGCTTTCCCTTACACTGTTCGCTAGATGGAAAAAACATCTCAGAACGTAGTTAGGCTTTTGACGACGCAGATGCTGAGATGTTCGTGGCTGACGCCAAGAGCGTCTGCTTTCCCTTACACTGTTCGCTAGATGGAAAAAACATCTCAGAACGTAGTTAGAGAGCCTATTAAAAGGTTCGAGGTACCAGTAAAGAAGAATAGAGGGAAAAAGAGTATGTTATGGAGGAGGGATTGAGATATAGGGGCGATAAATGTTGACGTACTTCAGCTCATGGACCTTTGAATAACGTGTGTTTAATGATGGCGAATGGGGTTGTCAGCGTTGCTGCAACAAATTAATTATATGTGAACTGTGAACTTATGGCGTGAATCTGTATGGGGCTTCTAGTGTTCAGAATGCGTATACGAAGGTTTTTATTGAAGATGATGTGTGCACGCCATTAACCGAATACGATGGTTGTTTGCTCTGTAAAGTGCACTAGCGAGCTGGCTGAGTGACTTTTTCCTTGTTGTGATGTTTATTTTTTTGGAAGCAGCTTCGTATTTGTATTCTGCTAACGTAGATTGGAAGCTGCTGTGACGATCATTGAGTGGGGTAAGGAAGTGGTGTGCGTTGAAGGAAGTGTCTGACCAAGCTGATGAACTGTGTGAGATGGCGAATCGACTGATTGCCGAGTTTCCTTCGCACGCGATCACGCTCGAGAAAAGCAAGCAGCAACTGCACAACGTAGCCGACACATTCTGCTCTCGTGTAGAGAGGCAGAAACGCATTGCTATGCAGTCAGTCAGTTTCCACCAGATGTTGGCTGAGGTAAATCGATCCTTTTGGGTTTTCGCTATTCATGGCCTTAAGTCACCCCACCTCAATCCCCTCCCCTCCCTTTTGGGTTTAACTTGGCGGAATCTTTGTCGAGTTTTTAAAATATGTCGAACAATTGTTGTCTTTGCACTGGTAAAAATTTTCAAGCAAAAAATTGCTTGGAAATTTTACATTTTGTGTAAATTGTCTTTACTGTTGCTGCCATTCCCTTCCCTTGATTCATTATAACCAGTAGACCTAATCTCCTTTTGGGCTTACCATCATAAATTCATATGTTCGTGTGTTGGCGGAGGGGAAGGGAGGAAGGGGAATGGGAAAAAATACCAGATTTCATTCATGTAGTTGTCAAGTCTGAAGCGTTTCAACACGACAATGTTTTTTCGTCTCCCATATCACATTAAAATCAGAGTTTCGAAACATGAATGAATCATTGCAGTTTTCGCACAGAACGGATGCCCTTTTGGAATCGTTGTGCACCGAGGTGAAAGCTATAAATGTGGCGAGCGTCGAGAAGGAGGGAAACGATATGGAAAGCAAAGTTGACGAAATGGGTTCGTTTCTTGGTTGAGTCGTTGTTGTTGTTGAAGTGCGCTGTGAATGTAATAGGTAATGTTGGGTTGCCCACTGATCTCAGAATGCAATTATCGCTAACGTAATTGTCCAGCACGCTAAAAAAATTGTCCAGCATGCTACATTGTTGGCACGGACTTACCGAAGGGAGAGGCGAGAGGTTGGAGAGTTGTAGTTGCTACACAGTCTTACCGAGTTGGGCTGGAATGCAGATTTTTAATCGTCTGTTCAGGATTATAGTTTTTTTCCTTAGGCAAGGAAATGCAAAATATTCACAATTTCTGTGAAATCGTGCATTTTAATGACAGAATTGCCCAGTTACTGATTCTCACTATTTTTCATTTAATTCCAAAATGATCTTGTTGAACATGATCGGCCTGTCTTTTATTTACCAGCCTATTTTGTTGAACATCATGATCGATGCCCTCTTTTCCTCGCTGTAATCCTCCTTCTTCCCCCTNACTTCCCAGGAAGCGCTGATGATAATTGGAATGAAAAGCCGGTTTTCTAAAATTTAATAGCTCGTACAGTTCAGCAGATGTGTTCCTCTACAATAAGGTTTTCGATTCATGTCAAGCTTGCTTATTTCATTAATGCAGTTGCTGTTTGGCTTATTCTTAGTTGACAGCTCCCCTTCAAGACGGGTTTGCTGAGTGCGGCTAGGCAAGTTTTAGAAAAGATTTACCACGCGTTGATGGACAGCGGTGTCGCATTTATCGATGAGTTGTGCGTTGATGAATCCAATTCATCTGGACGTGCTGTCACACGCGATTATTCGACTGGCATCGTTCACGTCAGGTATCTGTTTCACAATTGGAAGCATTCTTTTACCAGCATAAAGATGAATCCTGTGCGATCGTTTGCGTTTTCAAAAATCGTTTTGCACCTTAGCGAGATGTCACCTAAGTCGCTACTCGCTGTATGGAAGATTCGGAATTCTGTTTACAGTCTTGTCAGTGTTTAATTATGTCCAGAGCGTAACCATTATCACGAACGCCTGATTTGCTCGCTTGAGTAGCTTATTTTATAATCTTAAGCGATCGAAAACTGGTTCATTGGTTGATCCAAGGACAACGTGTTACTTGTGCAGCAATTCAATCGATCAAATATAGCAGTTGTACTCGGATTTAATTTTTTCAAATTAGTTTGACGGTTGATTAAGCGCGTACTTACAATATGTGATTTCATGCTTTGCGCTCAATCATTAAGCGAATTTCAAATGTTTATGGAAAGCTGTAGCATTTAGGCTAAGCAACGAGATGGGTTGCTTCGGTAGGATTTGTTTATAACTTCTGAGTTTAGCGTTCTTCCTTGTTATTATCTTTTGAGCAAATCAGAAGATGAGAATAAATGTTATATCGAAGGGAACGGCTCGAAGAAACCCGTGAAAGGCGCCGTCGATGTCAAGACTTAGTTGACCTGAGGCGATTGAAGGTTCAACAACTACTGCAACTTTATACGTGCGAGAAAGATGGCGAGCAGGTTGGACCACTGTGATAACATTTGCAGTTTAGAGTATTTTCTTTGTTAGAAATTCTCTTTTCTCAGTGTTTTCTCTTCATTATAAAAGTAATTCTTTTGAAATTGAAAACTGATTTTTTCGTCAAGATTCGTAAATTTATTTATGTCTGTTCTTCTGGGATTGAAATATTAATAAAAGATCGATATTTCTCGCTCAATCAACGTAAAGTATCTACTTGAGATGCGCTGCAGGTGTTACATTTTAAGGCAGTGAAATGGATTGATGAGCTGCACGAAACGCTCGTTAACGAGTACGACGATGTTGACGAGAGTGCCGAAGCAGCGAGAACACTACGCGAAGATCGACTCAAGCTCGAGGAAACTGCACGGGTGAGCTTCAGATTCGCATGCTCCACTAGAGAGCATCATACTATATTCTCTACATTTAATCCGTAGTTCTTTTTTAAAAATGTGAGCCTAAGTTGAACATTTGAACGTCAGCGTTCATGGACAGCATAATCAAAATCGATGTTGTAATTCTTAGGCAGTACAGCATTCAGAAATGTCGTCACAAAGTATTAGCCTAGCTCGATTGTCATTCGCATTGAAAGAGCCCCGCAGTCACATAGCAAAATCGACGCGCCATGCGACATTTATTTTTTCGTTTGAAAATTTTGTTGCGATCGAAATGAGTCGTTTGTTGGTGGTGAAAGGATGCACCAAAGGTCTGTGCGAGCAAAATCGATGCGTGAGACTGGTTGCATAACTCGTGTCAATTTTATGCACTATAATAAATTATGTATTCGATAATCGTTCCATTTCGTATAACATTTAGGGTAGCTAGCCTATTTGACAGTATTTTTGTATGCAGGGATTTATAATGTTTCAAATCACTCGAAGAAGCTGAAAGTTACAATAACTGGAATTGCTTTTTCTTAAGAGTACTTATGAATATGGCAAGCAACTGTGTCAAGTAGCACTCGTTCTGAGGCGATCTCTACGAATGGACGTGCAGCCGCAGTTGTCGCTCAACCAGCGACTTGAGGCCGCATGGGGCGCAATTTGCCGTGCGCTTAGCGACAACGAGGCTAAGCTTAACATCAGCGATGCTTTTCACGCTACTGTTAAGGAGGTATCCAGCTTTCTTTTAGTCTCAGTTCTCTATTTCGTTGAATTTTTGCACGTGTTGCTCTAGACTCTAAGTTTGTTGTGGAGCTAAACTGAATCGTATAGCGGCTCTGAGTTACAACATTTTAACCTCTGTTGATCTTTGATAGCGCATAGCTTACATCTGATGCAGTATAACATTTCGTCTCTCTAGTTACAACTAGCTAGAGAAGCAAACCGCATTCAATCGTCTGAGTTATCGGAAATATGAAACCATTAATTTTTGTTTGTTGACTCGGACTAGAAAGTTGCTGAGCTAAATTGTTAGCCCTTTCTGGGCGCTCTCGAAAGCGACTTATCTTTCCAGCACCAACGAAGGGTTTTTCGCAGAGTTGCTTTTTTTGATTGTGTTGTAATTGCTAATCTCTAAATGCAAGAAATAAATCGGATTTTTTCAGTTTGCCGCATTATACAAGAAAGTGTGTAGGGGTTGGGCCGCAGAATAAGCCAGTTTGGAAGCCAGTCTTATTTATTCAACGTTTGCAAAGTGCGGAACTCCGCTGCTCAAATTTTTCTGGCTACGGGTCGATTTATTCGTCTAACTGTGAATGTGGTTGTTTATTCAGTGGAAGGAACTGCTTGCCGAGGTCGAGTCCCATTGAGCTTCAATGAATCATTGTCCAATTTTGCCAAAATTGCTAATACGTTGTTGTTAACGTGAATGAACTAGTTCAGTCAACTGCACTAGGCGCCGCATTTGTTTGTAGGTTAGCAGTCGACTCGACGAGCTCTGTCTGAAGGTGAACGAGCATTTAATGGAGGGCCGAGTGAACCAAAACTACAAAAAACATTCGCTGAACTCTTTGAACACTGAGAGGAAATCACTTGCCAGTGACACGCGCGAATTGAAACATATTGCAGATATGTTGGTCGCACACACCGATAACAAATGCGACAGGTACCAATAACGATCCATCCTTTCAGTCTTATCGGCCTAAGAATAGAACCTATAGCATTATGGCAGGGAAGATCGTAATGCGTTTAATTGCTGTTCATGCTCGCCCAGTCCTGCAAACAACACATACAATATGCGGGTTTTCAGTAAGTTGTGCTTTCCCGTAGGTTGCTCAGTACCGTTGCATCATTTACAAAACACAAATTCAATAATCAGTCTTCGCCTAGATGACCGAATACGGCTGAAGATTGCTGTACTAGTCAGTACGTTAGAGCGAATACTACGAACTTCAACTGTTCTTTAGGAGTACTGTAGACTGGGTTCATTTCCAGAAACTTCTATAAACCTATGTTCTTTTCGTTTTCCTTGTCCAGAAATGTCTTTTTTTTTTCAGGAACGCAAAACCGCGTGCGCACTGCAATAGGCGAAACGCAGCCGATGAGGTACGTTGCAAGCTGGCGCAAGTGGAAGAGAAACAGCGTAAGTTGGAGAACTTATGGCTGAACAGTATTTGTTCAGCGCCGTTATCAGCGGTTTCGTTGCCAAGAGAGAAGAATAACAATTCTGCTGCCATCGCAGAAGGCAGTAATTCGCTGAAAAATCGTCACATCAAGACTGCGACGAATACAGTGCATTTTGATTCGGTCTCCCCAAATGTATCGCCCGATTCGGCAGCTGCTGAAAGCGTAGCCGAATCGCCCAAATATCAGCAACGTTTACAGAGCTAATGAAGCAGTAACATTTATTGTAGTTGCAGTTGAGTCGATTTCTACTGAGGTTGTTCCTCAGCTGCTTTATCGTGTGGCTCATCGGTGTTGAGCTTGGTGACAACGACGTTGTTACTTTGCGGTTCATTCTGGAATGTCAGAAAATATTCAAGCTATTTCGTATTCGTGTTTCATCTTCAGCCTGTATACAAAAAATATCCTAACTGTACAAGTAAGTTGTATATGGTGACGAAAACGAAATAGCAAACAATATTTGTTGCTCATTTGTGGGCTCGTTTAGCGGAAAAGCTGTGACGGGTTCATTTTGTTCGTATTGCTAGTTGATGAACTTTCATTTGAAATAAGGTATTCGATAATAAGCCGGCTGTGTTCGACGAGTTCTATCTACCATTAACGCTCAAGTTGAGGTTCCGAGTGTTTGTTGCCTGACTTTGACATTTATGGCGCAGCTGTGTTCATGCTGAGCATAAAATGTCCTTCAAACGATCGCCGCAAAAAAGGCACAAAGAAAACTGCTGCGCCGAACACAGCAGCTAAAGATCAGTGAAAGTGCCATCCATTGTTGATGCTGATGTTGGAAAATGTGTTGGCATGGGGTCGCGTTACTAACCGGCTGCCATCTAGGCATGTATGGCGCAGGTGAAAAGGTGAACACTCCCATTGCATCTCCCTCCCTCATCCCTTCCCCATCTCATACCTTCTCTCACCCGCTGTGGGTTTCAGTGTTTAAACCAGGAACTTTTTGCAACAAGATTTAACAAAGGACTTGAAGTTGCTGATGCAGTACTGGTAAAACTTCGTCTTGAATAGTAGCGGGATAAAGTTCATCGATGAAGCACGCTGTATCGAATGATAACTAAATTTGTGTATGTCGGAGTCGTTGAAGGCAGTCCCAAAGAAATTTTAAAAGGCGACAAAGGAAGACGAAATTTTATTTCAAAAAAAAAAAGAGTGGGGAGTGACCAGAAATTTTTTTTGCATGGGCGATTACGTTGTACTTCGCTGTTATCAGCGCATGCTGGTAGCTGCCTTCCATGGTAGAGCATTACGTGAAACCTTACTTGTTTTTGCAATTATCGACATTCCTGGTCGTTGTTGTGCTCTACTAACTTGGGTGTGTTTGTTTTTTTTGTTTTTTTTTGCCGAAAGAATGCCATGGTTATATCAAATAGTGTTCGATGCGAAATGACATGATAAAGTGTAATTGCGGCTGTGTGCAGTGCAAAGAACACCGCTTGTGAATATGTAAAACGGGCCTTAAAAACTGTAACGATATGAATTCGAAGTGTATAATCTATTTTCTGCGATATGACCTCGTCTTACACAACGTTCTGTAGATATGCAAATATGGCTATGAACTTTGGTTAGCTATCTTCTGCAGGAATATCTTTCAATAAATATAATGGTGTTTTTCAGCTCAGCAACGAAAATTTTCTTTGTTCCACTATTAATTTCTAATGGCATTCCATGATTTAATTTATTGAAGTGAAATTCTTTTTGTGTGTGCTTGAGTAACTCAACAAGAAGCTAGGTATTATCCTGTTTATAATCATGTAGTATGAGGTTGGGAAAAAAAGTGCTCAGCAGGTTTAAATCGACGAGGGTCAAAATGAATATGAGAAATGATCGCAAATAGCATATCAGCAGTAGTGCGCAAAATGTTCGCATTGAGTTTTGATGTTTTGTGGATACAAGACAAACGAAAGAAAATTGAGTGCACGTAAACAAATTGATGTAGCACCCACAAATCGTACTTCTTTGTAGTGCTGTTCGTTTGAATTTGCACATGACAGAGTACCTCTTAGAAAAGCACAGTCATTTGCTTCAGTCTGTGCACACACCAACGCTCCTGTCAACATGCCTGATTGTGGTGGACCATTTGTTTGTAACTAATTGGCGACTGACATAAGCAACTTCAAACGTCTAAGGAATTTCGTCAACCACAGGAACCGTACCAGTCAACTCGGCAAGTCGCTGCCATTCGAACTTCTTCGTATTCACATTTATGGGTTAACCATTATTTCAGACAGCAACTTGCCCTTTCAAGCTGTTGGTCGTTTCTCATGCGCTTCAGGGTTGTTGTTTATTTACGAGTGCCAAATTTGAGACCTTCTGTAATGAAGAAGACCCAACAGCTTCTCATAATTTCAAATTTCCAGGTATGGTAAACGATACATACAGCCCTTAGATTCATTATTCGCCTCGTGTTTCTGTGGTTCGTTCAGATCTCAAACTTGGTTCTAAGTGTTTGATGCCGTTTTCAGTGCTTTAAGCGATAATTGAATTTATGAAAACATAGCTTCACATCTCAAAAGCTCTTCAAAGTAATGAGAATCGATGGAACTTTCGGCATGTCGACCACTCACAAATGATCTCTTCTTCTTGACGCGCCTATATTACAAAACGATCTTAATGCTTTGATTAACGCACCTCTTCTCCATCTTCCTTCGTCCAAATGGTTTTCGTCATTCACGTCCAATTAGTATGCTAAAAAGGTGGAAAAAAAACTTGTTTCAGTTCACAACAGCTTCGAAGATCCAAGTTCGAAGTCCAGTTCAGTTCGCTAGCAATCACTGTTGACACTCCGTACCTTCAGTTGCCACCGGCATAGCTGTGTTGAAGTGGGCTGTTGTACATGCCCCCTCCACACCTCCCCCTCATGCATCCCCTCCCTCTTCCGAAGAAGCCGCCTACTTATGTTCTACGTGTCATGGTTAAAGCTTTTCTGTCTTCTGTAATTTGCGTCCTCACATACAATGGTAATAGTTGGTTAGGCGACATAGTTGGTTGCAAAAACGAAAAACTACTTTCGAAAGCCTCATTAAGCTCTATTGGAAAACCCTCCGCTGTATAACTACCAAAACGTTACAGGAAGGCGTACCAAATTGCAGAAGCGTATGACGAATACAGCAACGTAATTCTATATTAGAGTCCCCATATTTGTCTTCTGCCGATCGTTACTGTAGATGTGCGTCTCCAGATGCTCCTCACAACGTTATAACAAGTGACGAGGCGTCTCCCGAAATATGGATTTTGACTCGCTGTTGTCTGAGGTTTTTCTTTTCTTTCTATAATGAAGGATCTCCACGTGCACTTTCCTGATATTTATCATATGCGTTCTTCAGCAGTGACGTCATATTACCGAGAAGTATTGCGGTTTCCATACTGTACTTGTTCTTGTGTGAGGTACAACGTAGTACTGTACCAAATCCGACTGCGAAGCACCCCAACGTATCAATTTTTTTGGGGAAAACTTCGGACATATATCGTCATTTCGCGACTGTATTTGAACCCAAACTATATTTCTCCTACCTTCAGCATTAATAGCGTTACTGCGCTTTTCCAGCTTACAATTTGACTTTTGGGTTCTGACGGGTCTGCACTATTGGTATTAGTTTGAAAATATGCGTCTGCGTTTTCCATTTTTAGGCTTTCAACGATACCGGTAAGTGTACGGAGGTGTTTTACACATCTATTTTGTTGTAATTTCTTCATTTGTGTGGGGAGCGCTAATTTTCTTTTTTGTTAACTTGTTTTTCAGTCTCCTTTGTTTGAATAGTCAATGAGAAAAGTCAGATATGCAAAGTTCGTAAAAATTCCTGGAATAATTAAGGGGCTTCCCTGTTTTCTGGTCCGTAGGCTACTAGGCAACAACAGTTTCCACATATTGCATATACTTCCTGCTGATATGCGACTGCTGCTGAAGAAGAATACATTTTGCTTGGTCGTTCTTTTCGTGGTTTAGATGACTGCTTCGACAGCGGTTGCTTTTTTATCGGTGACCTCTAGAAATATCGACGTTTGAAAACCGCAGATGTTTGAAAAACAAGCGAAAGTGACTGCATTTGACGAAGTGCGGCCAACAGAATCTACATTGTCCTTATTTTTTAAGCGTATTTTTCTCTTTTCAGTAATTTAGGGCCCCTGGCATCCCATCTGTTCGGAAGGAGCGACCACGCGGCAACATGGCAGAGTAGCAACCTATCTCACGCAGTATGCTAGTTTTATGAACAGATTCGGAAAGGTTAAAAAACGTGCGAGATATAGTATGAACGGATGGGTTGGGAAAGACAAATGCTGCAAAACATTTGAAAGCGCGGCTTGAAACTGAAGATGAAGAGATGAGAAAAGCACTGAGCCGTCCGAAGCGCCCCGGTAAGGCGACAAGTATCACCAACAACTCTTGCAGAATTGTAGGGAGAATCGGGTAAGTGAGCTCAGGGTAGCGCAGAAAGGAAACGTTGCATAAATGTTCTGAAAAAGTGCCAGCAATGCCAAACGTGTCTTTAAGCTACTTCCTCAACCATCAGTTTCAGAAGTATTCAGCTACGCTGAAACCGCTATTCATTCTCGCAAATTCCCAGGCAAGCTTTTGCTCTCTTTTAGCAGAGCATCGAAAAAGATCTAGGAGGTTCTGGCAGACGTGAAAGCGTCAGTTGGGCGTCTGTCACTATTTGGATTGATAGGTGTATGAAAGATTCGTTTATTGCGGCAACGATCCAGTACGTTAGAGGTGAATCTGTTAAAAATACATTGGGGTGTTTGAAGAAATTATCGAAATACCACTTAAAGGAGGCTGTCAAGAAATCTTGAGCATCGCAGGCTTTGGGGAGTCGTCGATATAAAGAGTGATAACTGACTCGGACGCAAACATGGTGTGCGCTTTTAAAAAATAATGTGAGAGACTGATGCTTCCAAAAGAAAGCCGACTGCGAATAGGTAACGACAGCAATCAGAGTCTGATGAAGACGAAATAGGTGATATCGAAGCGACTGACAGAGGAATAGATGTGCGATCTTCAGAAAGACCGAACTGCATAGCTCATACATTGCAAACGGCTCTGGCAGATCGCGCGAAGGGAGAACCTGACGCCGATATGCATCAGCTGAGTCATAACTGAGTATTTGGATTGTCTAATTTTATGAGCGAATAGCATGCTGATGTAGGCTTCTGTTGCTCATCACTCGAATCGTTTATTCGAGTGGACGTTTCAGTTCTTTCTTACTTATGTCGCTGATGCCCGGCCTTTTCCTGAAACGATTTGTTGGGCTGTTCACATGGAAACTAAATTGTCCTCCTATCGTTTTTTTTCTTGCAGTAAAACCATCAGAAGCGAGAACAGTCAAAAGAAGAATTGAACTCTTTAGCAGCAGCAGCTCACTTATAGAGTAACTGTAAAAATCAGCAAAGGTACAGGCTGGTCCTTCCACAGAGGTTGAAGGTAACCCCCTCTTTTCTTCCCGCTCCAGTGAAGGAATTTACTCAAGCTACCGATGTACGTGCTGATGCAAAAGAAAGTGTGTCTGGTGTTTTTTTCGGTCCATCCATTTCTGATCTCGCTTTCCTCTTGTGCGGTACATTTCCTAGCCGTTTGGCTTCGTATTGGTACGATGATTCGCTGAAGTGCATTCGATTAAGATCTGTAAGAAACCTATACTTTGGCTGTTTTTGATCTCGACCTTCGATGTATGTCAGTTGTTATCACCATATATTCATTTTGTAACGCTTCCAAAAGCAAGCTGCTTCTTTTCGACTGCAAATCATCTTTATGGAGAAATGTGATTGTGGCTGTCTCGCTAACCTTTTGGAAAATACGAAAGAAGGACAAAGGGGTTTTGTCGGCTGTGAACTACGTCTGCACGATCTCTCTTAGCTATGCAGTACTGTCGGTTCTTGAATTCGTTGCTTTTTTGGAAAATACGAAAGAAGGACAAAGGGGTTTGGAAAAAAAAAAAATCGGCTGTGAACTACGTCTGCACGATCTCTCTTAGCTATGCAGTACTGTCGGTTCTTGAATTCGTTGCTTTTTTGATGGAGAAAACGGTTATTTATTTCGGAGCTTGTTTCTAAGACTTGCTTTTGTCGTTTCCACAGTGATCATGCTTTCGCGTCCAATGCCTTAGATAGCTTAGCTGATACGGATGCGCCCCTTGTAAGGATTGATAAATTGTCGTCTTTTTCATGCGTATCAAGAAGAACCCACGCATCAAAACATACAGTACTGCACTTTTTGGGTTAAAATACTTGGTCAGTATTGTACCAAATGCAGAACGTTAATTGCAGTATAACTAGCATGCGCTTGGTTTTTGAAAATGCTGTCTAAGTACAGTTTTGCACTATTTTTTTTTTTGGGGGGGGGGGGTACGGTATTGCACATGTACAAGTACGGTATTGTACCGCGAATTCTGATACGATGTTTTCGCTGTAAAGTTTCAGGGAAATTCACACTTGCTTTAATTTTCTACCTTTGCAGCTTTTGTGTGCCCAAATCCAGATTACTGACCAGTTGGAAATTTACGCTTTTGCGTTCGTTAACATTGTAATCGACAGAGATCGTCGACATGAATGATTCATGAAAGCCATAATACCATACTGCGTTTTAAATTCATTTCTTTGTTTAAAATAAATGAAGGCAAAATTTATAAGATGAGATTTAACGAAGTGGCATCTCGTATTTAACGATTTTAGCGTTTCCTCAAGGTAAAAGTTTGCAGTCATGTGGAGGAAGGTGGACAATAGCATTAAAAATACTTCGCCGACAGCACAATAGCATAAAAAGTACTTCATCGGCAGCACGATAGCGTTAAAAACACTTAACCGGCAGCACAATAGCATAAAACCACTTCACCGGCAGCACAATAGCATAAAAAACATTTCATCGGCAGCGCAATAGCATAAAAAATACTTCATCGGTGACGCAAGTCTATCGATAGCAGGCAGCACGTACTGGTGTTATAAACCTACATTGAAGGAGTGATAACCTCACATGTTGATATTGTAGGTAGGAGATTTCGGTCGATATCAAATTGCGCTCTTCTTTCTGATCTGTTTACCAGCCAGTTTGCCATCCGCGTTTTCGGCGTTCAATCAGCCGTTCGTTGTGGGACAACCAGAACACCACTGTAAGCTACCGCATGGCCGTGACGACCTTTCACCAATTAAAGGAATCGCGACAGAGGTAAATTCCCGTATTCTTCTCGTTCTCATTCTTAAGTCATGCTTTTGTGGTGGAACTCTCTTTGCAGCAATTAGCCATAATTCGGTTTTCGTTGATTGCTCTTATATTACGTCTCCACTCAATCTTTGGAGCAAAAAAAGGTGAAAATTATTGCAGATGAAGTTGAAACCGTTAGTACATTACCTTCGTCGCTAAATTTTTACATCCATTTTAGTCATTCTTGGTACATTTGAATCATGTATGGCCATTCGCACTTTTCATTTCAACCGATGGAGAAGAGATTCACTCAGATCAAGCGACATTTCCGCAGCGGTTCGATGAAAGGAGTGTAGAAGCGCTAAAACGTTCAAAAATTGCTCAGAAAACTGGGTTTTTTTCTAAATGCTGCGAGAAATTTTATCCTAACAATGATTTTAAAAGCATTTGGAAGATTATGATCTGCTATTATGGTCTGCTATTAAAAAGCATTTTAACAAAATTATAGAGCATGAAAAGTTTGGAGCCTCGAAGATTGGCATGGATCTGCTATTGGGGAGGGGGGTGTGATGACGGGGGAAAGGAGAGTGGGTAAGGTGGGGTATTTGCATTTACAATTTGAAGGTGATGGGTGTTTCATTGTAGGAGGAACTGAGCTGTCGACAGTATAACCAGACGGAAGTGGATCTTCTGAAAAATGTTAGTGAAAAGAAGTTCGAGTATGCAAAACGAAATCTTGCACTTATTCCGTGCCAGATGGGATGGGAATATGATAACTCTACGTATATTGATTCGCTTGTTACAGAGGTGACGTGGCTTTTCCATGTGTTTTTTTAGCAAGAAGCCTCTTGTAATTTTCTAAGCGAAATCTGTATTTCTGATCTGTCGTAATGGTGCTGGTTTTCTATCAGCAGTAGCGTACACTAGTCGAGACTTGATTGGTCAACGTTGGAAAAAAGCGAAGAATTGATCTCTTACGGAATGTACTCAAATACTACCTTCTCTTCCTGTCGTTGTCGTTTCTTCATCTCCTCTCCTTCTTTCTTTTTGTTCATAAACTCTATTAAGCTAACCGTCGCTCAGATCCATAATATTTCTGCTAGATGTAGGCTGACAGCATTGCGAAGCGTGCCCAAAAAGAAGCGTTCTTTTTTTGCCATTGGTAGCTAACTGCAGTACCGCTGTGATAGGTGTCGTTGTTGTTGGATAATTTTTCCATCACCTTCCTTAATCCTTTTTCTCCCGTAGAAGTATAAGCAAAAAATGTCTTTTTTAACTCTCAAGACGATGTAATTATTAAAACAAATCTCACGAAGAGCTAATTGTGTACCAGCCTTTCAAAACTTTTTGGGAAGTGAGAACCTCATAAATAAGATTTTTATATACGATCAGAAAAAAGCTAAGCAATGAAGAAATCAAAATTTGCCTGAGGCCGTTTTCTTCTTTTGGCGATGTTTGTTTTTGATAAATTTGGTTCGCAAAAATTTTCATTGCTATTGAAATTGTAAAATCTCATGAGGGTACGCCTTATGATTTTCGTAGAGATTTGGCGCATTTAGTCGAAAGGCTTCCTGAATTCCGAGAGGGGAAGGAAATAAGCAATGAGAATAATACTAGTTCTTTCAGTTTGACCTTGTATGTGACAACAAAGGCTGGGTTGATTTCACTAGTACTGCCTTTTATATTGGCAGCTTTATCGGTAACATTCTTTTCGGCTACGTTGCTGACAAGTAAGATTTTAATCGTTATTTCTTTTAATTGCTTTTCAAATTGCCCTTTGATCTAGCAAAATTTTCGAAAAATAAGTCCAACAGCTAGGAAAATTATCACCAAACGATTAACCTGAATACCCTTTACGAAATTGCTGTACTTTGCATATGTAAAAATAATATATGTGGGAAATATCGTGCGATGTATTGTTCAGTCGTAGTCGTTAAGTGCTTTATGAACTGACTTATTTACTGCATATCGTTTCAGTTGCAGAATCCAACTCATACGGCATCGTTGACGTTGTCGTGAGTTAGGGGAAAGCATATTTGCGCGAGTTCTAACATCTTGGATCATAAGTGCTATGTGCTAGTTATCTCGACGCGGCCATCTGCGGATCAAATATAACGTGTACCAAGGAGCACTGTCGAGAAGGTTCGATTAAGGTTCAGGGAGACAGGCGGATGTAGGTACAGCAAAACTTCAAAGCGAATCTCTACAAGATGTGAAGTAACCAAAAAGAGTTTCCAAACGAACTAATTGTTATAACTTGAAACCCTTTGCACAATAATTTGCAGAACAATTATTTTAAGATTCGGCAGGCGCGTTTCGTTCTTTACGATTCTCATTACTTTGGTATTGTTCGGTACGATAAATGCGTTTGTTGTTGATGTTCAGTCGTTCACCATTATGCGATTTCTCACCGGACTGCCCTTTCCTGCGCTCTTCCAAATACCTTTCATCGTTAGTAAGTTTGATTATACTTGAACACACTTTCTTCATTGCTTTTTATCACTTTCCCATCGCGTGGCTCATTTAACATTTTATCGAGCGTCACCTGTTATTTTCTATTTAAAGAACTGCAGTTAGCCTCGGCGCACACAACATATCGGTTTGCTTCATTTAAGACTTAAGTAACATAAGAAACAAATAAGTTTCTGAAGTTGAGTAAGATGTTCGAAAGGTTAAGAAATGTCACAAACATCGAAATATTTCTCGTGTGGGATGCATTGACTATTCTATAGAGTACGAAGGAAAGTACTGCAAAAGCTCATTCTTTCATGCACGCACTGATTTTTTTTGTTCGATATGGAACATTAGTAGTTGGAAATTGGATTGTGGCACTGTTGTAATGATGAATTTACAGTTTGGTGTAGGCTGGAAAACTCAGCAATGATAACTGATCTGCCGTTCTAGTCATAAAATACTCTCAGGTATGGAGTTCATGGGGAAATCAGGTCGAATATTCTCGGGTATCATGATTGATGTTTTCTTTGGTGTTGCGATGACGTTGCTTGGTGTTCTGGCGATGGTAATCCGCAGATGGCGTCAGTTGACGTTCTTCTGCAACGCACCTTTTGTCATCCTCTTTGTGTATTACTTGTATGTTCTTAAGAATATTTTGTGTTGACAGCGATTCATATGAAACGTTTTTCTGGATATACCTGTCCGAATTTCTGCCTGAAAGTAGGTGACTACCAGCGGATAACGCCTTATTGAACGAGGCAATCCTCTTGAACACTTTATCGAGAAAACCTATTGTTAGAAGCCGTTGATGGTATCTGTGGCTAATGTTCGCGCCGCATGCTCGAACAACCTATGAACAGCCTCATCAGACATGCATTGTTAGGGGAGTTTAACGCGAAGCTTTACAGTTTGTACGAACTGTTACCCACTGGCAGTACCGATCGATTTGCTTAATGATAAGAGTTTTGAGTAGATATTTAAGCTTCGTGGATTGTACGGCACTGTAGGTCTCGGCTTTGGGAAGGTATTTAAAAAAGCATATTTTGTTTTAAAAAGTTATCTGTTTTTCAGCTCAACTTTTTGATGTAGCTAGCGAGTGCTTAGTTGGATAAAGAATCAAAAGAAGACCTTAGAGGCAATCTCAAAAAAAAAGCAACGAGTTGGAGGCTAAGAATCTGTTTGATTTTGCTATGAATTTCAGGACTCCGTCAAAAGAATGGTAATTTGCATCGAATATATCTTTCAGTGGCTGCTATGTCAGAAATCATCGGTTAAGTAAAATACTCTAGCAGAATCTGAAGAACATCCTTCATCTACAAACTTATCGCTGTCAGCTCCAAATAATACATATTCAAAGTGTTAATTTAATGTAAGGTGCTTAACTCATAGGTAAGGAATCTTCATAACACAAAAATTTATAGTTTATTGCCCGAATCTCCACGTTGGTTGGTTTCGGTTGGGAAGTTCGCCGAGGCAAAGCAAATCATTGCACGTATAGCTAAGGTGAACGGAAGAAATGATATCGATATCGACGAGTTGATAATTCGAGTTAGCGTTTTTTCAGCAGCGCCACTCGGTACTACGGCTTCCATTATTTCTTTTGTAGAAGCTGGGTTATGGTGACGAAACTTAGATTATACATCTTTACACTGCCTTCTATTTTCGTGATAATTTTGTGGTATTATTAAACATAATCCAGTGCGCATAGTATAAGCATTAAAAAAGGCTTTGCTGCGGAAAGATGCGTTGTTCACTTCCATATAGAAACTTTCTTTATTTGCATCACACTAATTTCACGGAACTGTTGATAGTCTCGATTTATACGAGCATGAAACATTAATCTCTCGATCTGTGTCTTTTCTTTCAGTCTTTCTAAAATACTGTGCGTACAAATATTTTCTAATTTATATTTAATAGAAATAAGAAATGCTTTACAGCGTTATAGATGTATATCCTGTGGTATGTAAATGTGTCAAACTGTATGCATTTTTATTCTGGCTTACTTCTTGTTCTCTAGCTTATTCTAGCTTATTATTTTTGTTTCGGCGCCAATATTCTTAGTTCTACTTTGGTTTCAGTTGCGCAGTAATCGAAGGAATTCGGCAACGGATATAAATCGGCACAACGTTTATGACCTCTTCAAAACACCAAATTTAAGGAAGAAGACTCTCTTAGTCACTTATATTTGGTAAGTTTTGCCAGTAATTTTCACACTTGATGCCACTCTTCACCACTAATATGCTGGTGAATGCGTTTTCTGAAGTCTTTTTTTGTGTCTTACGTTCGTTTGAAATTTTCGATGAGTGCGATTAAGAATAAAACTCTCACGTTATTTGAAAATCAGGGCTAAACGAGAGACTTGAAATTCTAGTTTTAGAGATGATAATTCTGGAACGTTATTCTTTAAAAATAAGTTGCGTTTTTTTAGAAGACAAGAGTCGAAATGCTATTCTTCGCTTATACTTTTTTGAATTTGAAATCTTCGCCGTCAGCTTACAATTTTGTTAAGAAAAACCTGAAAACTTGAGCAGGAAGTTTTCTTTGCAGTTTATGTTTATAGGACGTTTGGCAAGCTTAATTTGCTTCATTCTTTAGCAGTTATTCGTTGATTTTGCGTTTAGCATATTGGGTAGGAAATAAAGTATGCAAACTCATTAGCCGCAAAAGTCGATGCAGGAACTTAGCTAATCATTTTATTCTCTTATCACAAGGGAAAGTGGGCTGGAAAAAAATGAAATAGCTAGGATTGAGTTCACTTTAAGGTCGTTAAAAAGTGGCGGCAATGACTTTGCAAAAGAAAGCTAGCAAGGGCAACGATGTCAAATAATTTTTTGAAGGTCTTTGAAGATCCATGGAGTCTGTGGTCACCGTGTTTTGCATGAAACATGTGCCGAACGAACACCACTTTGGATGTTACAATCGTCACCCTTTTCATTCTTTCCTCCTCTCCGTCCCTTTCTTCCCTCTCTCCCCCATCCCTTCTTCCTCCTCCCCCCTCTCTTCTTCATTGCCTCTTCCCGTTCCCCGTCCGAAGAAGTCACTTCTTGCAGGTTTATAAATGCGATTGTTTACAATGGATTGACGTTTAACATTTCCAATTTGCCGGTCGATGACTATGTATCTTTCATAATAAACGGTGCCGTCGAGTTGCCGGCGTATTTCCTCGTTTGGCCGTTGCTCGGTTGCGTCGGTAGGAGATGGACGCTTGCCTCTTCGATGCTTCTGGCTGGACTCGCTTGTATTTCCACTATGTTTTCACCATCGGCCACCGGTAATACATTATATATATATATACATATATATATATAGTCTTCAACGTGCTGGCTACTTTAAGGTCGTTCACTTGTCGTCAGTTCGGGAGCTTTTTAATTTCATGACTGGGCCAACGAGGGGGAATAATTGGTGCATCTTAACAGATTGAAAATAATGATCTTTTAGTTCTTACAAGAGAAGCACTACCACGAGTCCTCAACATCATTTAAATGGTTTAAACAAAATGAAAGTGCTGATTTCAGCATATAGTAAATTTTGCACTCAGAGTCAATACTGTCATTCTTAAGCGTCTTTGAAAATCACCTCCACGATTGAAAATATTGTTGAGATCATCGGGTAGCGATTCAAACCGCTTATGGCTGAGTTTATGGAATATTGACAATAAGAGCTGGTTTTGTTGGTGTTTTTTGCTGAAGCAGTTCTAACTGCAGAGCATCCGTGGATAATAGCTGGGCTCGCCTATGTGGGAAAGTTTGGCATCGCAGGAAGCTTCGCTGTGATCTATATCTTTGCTGGCGAGCTTTATCCGACTGTTGTACGCGCCATCGGCATGGGAATGAGCTCAATGGTTGCCGGCTTAGGCCTTATCTTGGGACCTCATCTTGTTCGTCTGGTGAGCGTATATATAATTTACGTTTGGCGAATCGTAGAGCACTTCTGTAGACTTTCTAACATAAGATCGTCTGTTGTAGCAGAATATCACTGGAAGAGGGGCGCAGTTTCGAAATGTTCACGGAACGGACACAACAGGTCCGAGGTGTGGTATTAGGTGGCTTCTATTACTTAAGGTTATGACTACGAAGACGACGAGGTAGTGTTTACTGGCGTTGTCTATAGAATTACCTTCTGGTATATGTTAATGTGTTGACGCTTATCTTGGAGTTGCCAGCGCTAATCACAATGCAGAATTTTTGGCGCAGACTCACTGAATTCAGGTGATCACTATTTGTTTCGGCTAGTGATGCTTGCAGGCAATTACCTTTTATGAAAAATGAAATTCGACATCATTGCCAGCCATGCCAGCCGGCGAATGGCCGTTTAACGAACATCATTTTTTTTCCTGACTGCCACAATAACATACAGATGGGCGTGCTATTAGGTTTCAGCAACGTACATTGCACCACTGCTTCGAAGCAGTTTTTGTGTTCGCAGTACTTTGAAGTAATTAAGGCTGAATTGTTAATGAAACGCACCCACTTGATCAAGATATGTATTAAACTGAATTTTGACATCTAAATATAAGTATTCATTTGAAGCCGGTCCTGACATTTAAAGCTTGCAGGATGTTTTTGAAAATTGAAAAGCTTCCTTCCTCATGCGCACATGTTTCAATAACGGATGAGTTCTTATCATCTGAAATCATTTCGACTACAAAAATATTCCTCAAAACAGTAGTGCACTGTAATTTTTTGTTGCTTGTCTTTCTTTTTTATTGCTGTAATGCTACGGTCGGCTAATAGTGATTCTTATCAGGGGGTCCTTTTTAATCGGTTGAGCGTTACAATTGCCCACTTTAGGTTGCGCGATGTGATCAGGGGAGGGGATGGAAAATATTAGTTTGAAGAATGGGCGGAGGATTCATGCAGGGGGAATGCCGCAGAAATTGGCTAGGTCGGCTTTCGAAAACAGAGCCCCACCCTAACTTTGACGGGGTAGTGCTAGGATCAAAACGGTATATGGAAACTTTTATGTACCTCCAATATGTTATTGAAGTGAAACTATACCTGAATGTCTCAAATACTCTCTGTGTATATCCAATCCGAGTGTAAAACGTATCCCTTACTAGAGGTATTAATGCGAACTTACTTCATTAGTTCTGTTTCACATAAGGGGTGTAATAACGATAATATTTCCTTTGCTTCAAAATTATTTGCGAGCCATAATAATTAGATGGATAAAATTAGGCGCTTCTTAATGGCTTTATCTATCTGTTTATTTTCTACAGTAACCAAATAATTCGAAAAATCTGTCATCCTCACAGCAAGTAAGATGAGTAATCTGCACCTTTAATGAAATTGAATAGCAGACGAACCGTTTGCGCGTAAGTCCCAAAAATGATACGTGCTTGGTAGCGCAAGAATGTCGAAGTGACGAGTTGTATGAATTGTCCAAAGATTTGTTTTTAATGTGTTCGTTTATTATACGATATTATATAAGAATTTTTGGGGTATTTTATTGATACGTAAGGAAACTTTTTTTGTCATAGCTGATGCTTTGAGCCCATTATTAACAAACCGTTAACTTCTAAGGCAAAAGTAAAGATTTCACAGCCAGAGCTCCCGCGGCATGAATGTTTTTTTCAAATTGAACAACGAAGAAACACGTTCCGCAGAGTCTTGGACCACGAGAACTTCCTATTACCATGCTATATCTTAATATAACGTGAGAGGAGTCAACATTGCAAATATCACAAGTGCCCATGCTGCAGATATCTGGTCGCAGAAGTTTCGCTGACGCATGTGTCCTTCCATAATACAAGTGCTTATCCGCAATTGCTTTAAGGCGCAAGTAATGGAATGTTTTGATATTGTGCACTTTTATCCACAGTTGCATACCAATTTTACACCGTTCAGTTGATCGCACGTTAAACTGACGAAGGAATAAAAAACGACCTATGTGGTTTGAAAAAAGAGAGCAGAATAGCGTAGAAGATATACATTTAGTGAAAGGACGTTTGAGTCACTAGAAAAGGTATGGAAACCCAAGTTACTATAGCCGGAGAAGCCTGAAAAAGGGGTGAAGACCGTTGATGACCGAAGAGGGAGGCGTGCGGTGGGGTTGATAATCCCGGAAATGGGAACCTTCCTCGGATTTCGCGAGGAAGTGCTGGAGCAATCATTGTTGCTCTTAACCCAAATGCTCGATCGTCTCGTAAACAACGTTCCCAAATTAAGCAGTGCATTTCTTAGAGGCATGCTGGAAAGCAGAAGTATTTGGCGCAATTTCGCATTCATAGAGTTGCATTATCCGAGAACTTCTTCCTCATAAATCGCTATTACTAGAGTTTCAGGGCGACTCGATGCGAATTTTACCACTAATGATAATGGGCACTATGTCAGTCTCGGCTGGAGTGGCTTCATTTTTCCTTCCAGAAACACTCGGCGCTCCTTTGCCACAAACACTCGAAGAGGCGGAAGCGTTCGGCAAGGCAAAAAAGTGCTCATGCTGGTTTGGTAGGCGCTTCACATTTTGCTCTCTTAACTAATTTCATGTCGGCAGTGTCTTACTCAGCTCTTGTTTTTCTAAGGAGCCGTAATTGATCAGTCGGTGCACTTAGGGTTCGCTCAGTTCGATTTCAATTCTAGCACATCTTCAATGTTCTTTGCGAACACTTTTATTCATTAATTCCAGCCTTTTCCCTTTTTTTGTAACAGAGTTTTTTTTTTTTCAACGGAGTATACGGTGGATCTGAGCAATGGCTCAGATTTAGCGGACTCGAAATGGTTCGATGCAAACGTTTAACCCATTTTATTTTCAAACGAGTAAGGTTTGTCATGAAGACGAGTGACCTGAAGAAAACTGCATATTGTGTTGCTGTTAGCCTCTCAACACATTTAAGTGTTTCATGCAGTCAGCATTTTAGGAGCAGGACGTTCAAGAAGCTTCGGGCGACGAGATGAGATGGCTCAAGAACATTTGGATCACAAGGGCTCCAGCAGTGAAGAATGCGATGATTTTAAAAATCAGTTGATGCTGATGACACCAAGCTTGAGGAGATAATCAGAATAAATTCATGATTTCATATGGCACACTACGTTTACAAAAATCGAATAGAAGTGTGCCATGACTCCAGGCAGACGCGTTAGTGTTATTCAGAGTAGTCTATGTTTGAAGCAGTGATGCCATCGTACCAAAAAGTATAACACTTTTCGTACTGTCCTTGTGCTTATAGCAAGTATAGTACAGTATCGTGCCAATTTTAATATCGCAAGTACAGTATGAGTACAGTACAGTGTGATTTTTCGGGGGGTGGTACGAGTAGAGTATCGTACCGATTCTTTGGAAAAAAGTACAAGTACATCGTACCATTTTTTGACTGTACTTGTACTTAAAATGCACTTCACTCGCGGAAGATGCAGATTAGCGTTACCGGGCTCCGCAGTTTTAAATTTCACCGTTGGTCCCCGACGCGTCTCAACAATTGACTGATGGGGAAGAATTATTCATTTGAGAAATTGAGATCGAACTCAACGGAGTATACGGTGGATCTGAGCAATGGCTCAGATTTAGCGGACTCGAAATGGTTCGATGCAAACGTTTAACCCATTTTATTTTCAAACGAGTAAGGTTTGTCATGAAGACGAGTGACCTGAAGAAAACTGCATATTGTGTTGCTGTTAGCCTCTCAACACATTTAAGTGTTTCATGCAGTCAGCATTTTAGGAGCAGGACGTTCAAGAAGCTTCGGGCGACGAGATGAGATGGCTCAAGAACATTTGGATCACAAGGGCTCCAGCAGTGAAGAATGCGATGATTTTAAAAATCAGTTGATGCTGATGACACCAAGCTTGAGGAGATAATCAGAATAAATTCATGATTTCATATGGCACACTACGTTTACAAAAATCGAATAGAAGTGTGCCATGACTCCAGGCAGACGCGTTAGTGTTATTCAGAGTAGTCTATGTTTGAAGCAGTGATGCCATCGTACCAAAAAGTATAACACTTTTCGTACTGTCCTTGTGCTTATAGCAAGTATAGTACAGTATCGTGCCAATTTTAATATCGCAAGTACAGTATGAGTACAGTACAGTGTGATTTTTCGGGGGGTTGTACGAGTAGAGTATCGTACCGATTCTTTGGAAAAAAGTACAAGTACATCGTACCATTTTTTGACTGTACTTGTACTTAAAATGCACTTCACTCGCGGAAGATGCAGATTAGCGTTACCGGGCTCCGCAGTTTTAAATTTCACCGTTGGTCCCCGACGCGTCTCAACAATTGACTGATGGGGAAGAATTATTCATTTGAGAAATTGAGATCGAACTTTTCTATTTTAGATGTTCAACAATGTCAATAGGGGCGAAGGATAGTCCCCATTCGCAAGTTTTTTTACAGTTCTTTAATTTATGAATAAAGAGATTTTCTAGTTCCTTATATTAGTTTCACGGTGTTCGTTTGTTTTGCCATCTCTTTGATTTGTAGCCCATAATTGTTTATGCTAGATTATTTTACATAATTGTTTATGCTAGATTATTTTACATTTTGATGTAAGCAAATGTGTTCTTCGTTAAAAGACGGCATGTATTGAGCACCATCTGGGATACCGCACGTCTTACAATTGCGGATGTATGAAAACAAATTAAAGTGCGGCAAATGGAATTCACGTCCACTTATTATTTCGTATGCATACATTCCTCTTTTCGATATCGTGCTGCCGCTGACTTCACATACAATCGAAATGGGTGAGCCCGAAACTGCATTGCAGCAAGGCAGATCTCGTAGCCTGTCTCACCCTGTGTGGCAGTTTTACGAAGTGGTTTAGAGAAGCTATAAGTGTCCGAGGTGTGGTGGGCGGAAACTAGTAGGCCTGGACACGACGAATGCTATGAAACACTTGCAAGCGCGACATGAAGCTGAATATGCAGAGGCACTCACCCATCGCAAACAGCCGGTAAAGCGGAATGCGCCATTGACAACGCTGGAAGAGTCGTGAAGGACGTCGGGTAAGGGAGCGCAGGATAGCGCCCGAAAAAAAACGGTGCATAACGGTTCTCCAAAAGCTGATGACCCTACCGAATGTCTCTCTAAGCTTGTTTCTCACCCACGAGTTTCGCGAGTATACAGCAGTGATGAATCCACGGCTCGCCCTGCCCACTTCCCGAGGAGGCCTTTGCTAGCTTTTGGACGGGCCATTGCAAGTGATCAAGGAAAATATTGTACGGGAAGTGGAAGGATCTGCTGGAGCATCAGTCACCGTTGACATCGGGAGCGGAAGGTGTATCAAGGATTCGTTCATTGCTGCAACGATCCATTACATAGGAGGCGGATCTCTCAAAAATGCGTTTTTGGGTTTGAAGAGACTGAACGGACGTCACGATGCGCAGACGATTAAACGAGGCTACCTTAAAATCCTGAACAGCGTGGGCATCAACGAATCCTCAATATGCAGAGTGGTAACTGACTCAGGCGCAAACATGGTGTGCGCTTTTTAAAATGAGTAAGAGGTGCTGCACGGTGAAACAGGAAGCGCAGGATGCGAAGAGGTAACAGCAGTAAGCATCTCAAGCGACGAAAATGACAATGCTTCTACCTACTCCGACGGTGACCTGTTTGATTCCGGCGAGACGAAATTGACGATTTCGAAAAGGCGGAGAGAAAAATTGGGTTGGATATACGATTTCCGAAAAGATTGGGTTGCATGGCTCACACGCTGCAGCCAGCCGCTGGCAGGCGGTCTGAAGGCGTCCGGATGCCTTGCACAGGTCGATGTACTGATAAGGGTGGTTGCAAGGTTCAGGAAAACACAGCTAGCGGCTGAACCGCTCCATGCAAGGTCCGGGCTGAATTTAATAATGCCCTACAGCACCCGCTGGAACTCTCTCTACCACGGCATGGAGCTCTATCTTCGCGTGAAGGATGCCGTTTGCAGAGATATGTATGCGCTGCTGCAAAAAAGTGTTCAGTGTTTTTTCTGAGCCCAGTGTTTCAATCTCGCCTTCTTGTTTAGCGGCTCATTCCCCAACTCTTGCAGATTGTGCGGGTGCGATGTTTTGCAAGTGTCCGGTGTCTTTCCCATCCTCGTGTTTCTAATCTCGCCTTTTTGTTGTGCCATGCATTCTCCAATTGTTATGTGATTCATGGCTGTACGGCGACCTGCTCAAGCGCTTTCCATTACGGCTCAACACAAACAGATCTTTCGACTGTTTTTCACCTCGACCGTGGATATTTTTTATCTTTTTTTTGCTAACTTCGCATTTTTTTTTCGTCGTTTCAACCAGTGGTCATTTTCTTCTGTCCGTTGGCTTGCACAGCTTTGGTTTATTTTACTAATCAATAAAATAGTCAATGCTCTTTTATTCATGCATATTAAGAAAAACTGCAGGTACGAAAAGTACAACATAAGTATTTTACTTTTTGGACCAAAATACTTGGTACGGTATCGTGCCATATCTCGGCCGCTAAGTACAGTACAGGTACGGTACGGTCACTTTTTTCAGGAGCTGGTATTAGTACAGTATAATATCATTTTTGGAGGGGAAGTACAAGTACAGTATCGTACCAAAAATTCTGGCACGATGGCATCATTGGTTTGAAGTAAACAAAATCGATTACGGTTTTTATGTTCTACAGCAGTTTGGAATTGAAACGTACTGCTTTATTGTCGAGTCTTTCCCTCCTCTTTCTTTACTTTTGGTTGTTTTGATTGTTTCTATGCTATACTACTGCGTGGCCGTACGTTTTGACTCGCCAGCAGCACAATGAGTGTTCGCATAGAAAGGAAAGAAGAGACGAAACGCTGAGACGATCTTTGCCGTTTTCGGAAATGCCGAACCCGACTGAATGTTTCAATGATTTTCGCATTGCAGCTTTCGTTCAGCTTTAATTAGCTGATGGGATGTCAGCGAGAAACGTCGATGAGTTGCGATAAACTACATATTCCAATGAATATCGAGGGGGGTAGGTTTTCTGTGGGCGTTTCGCGGTGCTCTTTGTGAATCCGAAGAGTGGCATTTTTTTCTGTGGTTTTTTTTCTTTTGAATGACGCGTATCTTTCGGAAGAATTAGGTGATTTATAGAGCAAATACACTATTTGCTCGCGACTTCCAGTAAGTTGTCACCTTGAAACCATAAGTTAGACGGAATTGAACGTAGATATCATCTGAAATGGTATACTGGAGAAACAGCAAAGACTAAAACCGTCCAGCATATTTTATCTGGCCATTATGCTTCTTTATGAATTAATCACTTAAATTAAGACTCAACTATGTCTCAGATGCGATAAAATGCGGAGCGGTGAACGGAGGAGCAACATGTTTTATCGGTACTCTTATTTTGTGCGTTAAAATTGTAAATTCAAAATGAAAGCTGCACTTCGCGATTACATCGCATAAAGCTGCGAGAAGACTGCATTCGAACGACGAGTACTTGACTTTGACGACCCGACGAACAGTTGAGTGCTGCTAGTAGACGTCGAACGATAAGCGAGATTCAACGATGGCTACTGTTCCGGTGGGATGTTGTAAAACTAAGATCCCTTTAATTGCATGGACACACATTTTTTTGGACAATTTCGGACCTTAATCACGTTCAATTGATGAAGGTTATTTTTCTGAAACTTGCCTAGAAATAAAAAAATGCAAAAAATCCCCCTTTAATGCATTAAAATATTTTACAGAAATATTTTTTGGCTACGAAATGTGAAACCCGGGTGAGTCGCGATACGTAGTAGTAGTAGTAGCAGCAGCTGTAGTAAATTGTTTACTCCGTCAAGTAAAATAAGGAACGGGCGGAAATTGTTGCGAGGCGACGTTTAATTGCGACATTCACTTGGATAAATCTCGAATCCAAGTGCGGGAAGCCAAAGCGGAACGATGTTCAGATTGGCACAGTCTACGAGTCATCGCACCTCATCCGCAAGACGTTCAGTGTCAACGGGGTGCGCGTAGAATTCCGCCTCGGCATTGGAGTCGAAGCAGATATTCGCAATGAAACCACCGATCGCGTCATCGGCAAGCCGCCCCTTCAAAAATATGAAGAATTCGGAAGTGCATACGATGGGTAGTAAACTCCATTCCTTAGCAAAGGTTCAGCAACGTTCAGATATGGCGACATCACTACGGAAGAGGATTTCTTCGTCGTCTGCCGCGGAACTGTGAACCTTTTAGGAATTGATGCAATGCTTCGATATGACTTCCTGGACCCCAAAATTTGTATGAACTCAGTAAACTGCGCCGCATGCGCACCAGCCGCAAAGAACCCGGTCAAAGCTGAACTTCACTCATGACCGAAGACTACAAAACCGTGGCAGCGCATCAACGCTGACTATGCCAGGCCTTCCATGGCCACAACTTCCTCGTCATTGTCGGTGCATACTCCAAGTTTCCAGAAATTTTCCGCACCGCATCGATGACGTCATTGGCGACTATCAACACTCTCCGAGGACTTCTCGCTCTTTACGGTCTTCCCGAAACTCTCGTCAGTGAAAACGGTACTCAGTTCTCCTCAGCAGTTCTGCATCTCCAACGGAATCTGTCACATCTCTCCGCCTACCACCCTTAATAGAATGGACAGGCGGAAAGATTCATCGATACGTTTAAACGCGCCATACTGAAGCTAACAATGGAGGGAACCGTCCCAGAAATAATGGATATTTTTCTGGGGACATACCGAACAACGCCGAATGCTTCCCTTTCTGAGCATAAGACTCCAGCAGGACTCTTCCTGGGTCGATCATCACGCACCACGCTGGACCTGCTCAAACCTCCGCCGGTCCAGCCTCCCGAACGCGACTCAAAGATGGAACAACAGTTTAATCGCCATCACGGTGCTCGTTCCCGACAGCTAGATACTGACAATACCATTTACGCTCGGCATCGCCAAGGGCAAATTTGGAGACCTGGGACAATCAAGGAACGAATCGGCGGCAGACTGTACCAAATACAGATGGCAGACGGAACAATTACGAGATCCCACGTCAATCAGCTGCGCATACGTGATCCGTTCGAAGGAGAGCAAAATCATGGAGAGCATCAGTGGATCACGTTGCCAGACTCCTTCGGAATACCGGATCCCGCGACAGCAGCTGATACTCACTTGACGACACCTGCCAAAGTACCACCCCAGCGAACTCAGCCGCAATTTCCTGAACCTCCTGAAACGTCGAACAACGCCCGGCCGTCACTCCGATAACCGACGCGCCCAACGGCAACTCCAATCACGCTAGAATTGGACCCTCGTCGAAAGCGGTATCAGGAGCGACCAGCGATCCCTCTTAAATGGGGAGGAGTTGCGATGCGACATTTAATTACTTGTGCCGCAAGGTGACATTTGATAACGAGGACTGTTCGATCGTTTTCAGTTCGCTTTTCTCTGGTTGCCTCGCCAGCGACATTTCTCGTTTTTCCCTGTATCTCTTGCTGCTTCAGGTCATGTATGTGTATGTTACATGATGGATAAATGCGTTTTTTGGTTACACGTTCGTCACACTTTGGATAGTCAGCTCTTCGCCTTACTTCGGCAACCTCTGTACTCGGACCAACACATGGGCGAGATATAACAGAAATAAAACGCAACAATAAGAAAGAATAAAAAATACGATCACGGTGAAGAAAAGTATCCGTCAAGTGAACATAAACTCGTAGATTTTTCCGAGATCGAAATGCTTTAGGTGAATATTCGTAAAAGATATTGACGTTGAGACCATATAATGCGTCGAGGAAGATGGTATAATATATTTATGCTGACGTTTCGGCTCATTGGCTTTATAAGCCGAAAAGTCAGCATAAATATATTATACCATCTTCCTCGACGCATTATATGGTCTCAACGTCCATATCTTTTACGAATATTTATCGAATATGCGTCTGCGTAACAACATCGTTATCAAACATTTGCTTTAGGTGATTTGTGAACGCAGAAAGAATAGGCGATGAAAGGACATCGTTAGAAAGTATGTTTCACACTCGGATGAGATGAATTTAAGGCTTGAGACTCGCAGGAACAACTGAAGGCTATAAGCTCGTGATAAATTAAATCGAGATAGGACTGTAAAATCCTTAAAGTTTTATTGAGAATTTTTCATATCTATTCTCTTTGTAACAACGATAGGGGCCCAGGAAACATTTTAAGGAATTTCACACATGCAGAATTATCGAAAGCATATGTGATCAAAAAATGAGCGAAACTCTGGTTTCACGTGGTTGCTGTGACAACGAACTGCTTTCATCGACGGAACGTGGCGCTCTACGTGTTCGCAACTAATCGATCGCAATGCCGCAACGCGCTACCACCATCGGCTAGCAACATGCTCATCGGCCAAACCATCGGAGACACATGCTCGAGTTGGGCGCACTCTGTATTGCCCGCTTTCCACCATCGGGCATAGCAGCTGTTTTGCGCACCGTAAACTTCCGATTTAATGAGCTCGACAATTTGCTAGTATCACTCGGCCATCATTTTATTGTCACCTTCATTAATCTAATTCGTTTTTTCGAATAACTCATAATTCTGCTGTCACCTTTTCAGCCATAAATATATTGTTGATGTTTTCATTCCTTTTCTGGAGCTGCTTTTATGAGCATATCTGTATTGTTGATGCGTCGCTAGTTTTAAGTTCATTTTCATATTGTTTCGTTCTAATCCACTCTTTTTCCCGTTTGTTCAGCTTTTTGGTCGCCATCCGTTTTATGTACACTGGTTCTCGCGCGTCGTTCCGTATCTGTTTCACTTCTATTCCTCGTGTATAGTGCGATGTTTGCGTTTTAGTCGTATCACATTTTCCTCAGTTACGCATCGCTCTATTCTGTTTCAGTTTTGTTCTCATATTTTGAGAAGCGATGAATGTTGCTTGCAGCATAAACAATTATTTTTGGAGGGTTTTTCATTTTATTTCTTTCGTTTAATGATTCGAATTGTGAGGTACTGAGCTGTTGTTTCACAGCTGCTAAATTGTGTGCGTAAGAAATGTAAAACATTTTGCGAGCACAACGCAGGCTTGCTCGAGCCAACCGCTGACAAACTGTCATGTTGCAAATGAAAGTTTTGTTGCTCAAAATTGTGATTTACTCGCAACTCGTTAGCTTAGTGTAATGAGCGCTATGCGCTGCCAACATACACAGATGGGCGAATCGGGTCTACGTGATTACAATTATGGGAGCACGGCGAAGTGAGTGCGACCTTGTTGAGACTAGAAGATCGAACCGATCACTCGAATATATTGGACGTGTGCATGTAGCGTGTTTTTCGCATCACTGACGCACACATAAATAAGTCTGGCTGTGATTTGAACGAGATTGTGAGTTGTTTACTGCTCGTCGTGCGTTTACGTATTCCGCGGCAATGCACTAATTTTTATAACAAACATTTTCCGCTGGAAAGCCTGACCAGAAGATAAGCGAAAACCGACTCATTTAATTACATCTTAATGAACGGCAATATTGTCAATGAAACGCTTACAACATTAGCCTCAATAGCGCGACCAGCTTACTGTTTGAAAGCAGTTATTTCATTTCACAGCAGCGCGAAGGGGGGAGGGGGATTGTCACTTTTCATGCATTTTAGCTGATTTTCCCGTTTTCCAATTCAGACCTAGAAGTCAGGTAAAGGAAAGAAGGATTTGTGCAAAAGTCGCCAAATTTATCCTTGTTTTTTTGATGAAACGAACGAAATTTTTTGCGGAATTTTATCTTGTTGCATAGTTTGAAATTGTTAGGAGGCCTACGTAAGAAAGAGGAGGGGGCAAACTGTCTACGCATTCCACCCATACATAGTGTACGTTATATATATATATATATAT
>JPKZ01000895.1:305386-336871 GCA_000803305.1 Toxocara canis
CAGTTATCATGCGCTTCAACAAATTTGCGCTTGCAATACGCTTTATTGCGATTTAATAAACAGCAAAAGTACGTAAGTATGTAAGCATGTGATGTCTGGTCCTTCCAACTTGAGAACCACTAAAATTCGAGTCATGAAATTGGCAAATACAATTTACGCCACAGGTTCACCCTCTCCACCCAATTTCAAAACAAGTCATCGACCACCCTTCTACTTTTCTGCCGGAAAGTTAATTAATTAAACATGGAAACAAATCTGCACACATTTTGTGACCGGTTGGGTGGCGGCGAAACGAATTCCTGTTATTGGCTGAAAATTTGCAGAAGATGTGGCATATTTAAAATGCGCATGCAAGATTTACAAATTGTCAGTAATTTATGAATGCATACTAGGTTTCTTTATTTCTCGGTCGACCTATGAACTTCACTGATTTGTTGCGTGGAAGCACCGAGATGCATGCCGTACCAACTCGTTGGAAAGAATCTATTTGTTTCCAGTAGTGCATGAATCAATTATACGCATGCGCCTATCTCTTTCCAAATTAATTTCCTCAGACTGAACGTCGGTGCTGACTTCAATAAATGAAGTGAGTTTTCGACCAACCCCACCCCTACTACTAATCAGTTTAGATATACCTACTACCTACTACTAGGTATATCTAAACTGATTATACCTAATACTAGGTATATATAAACTGATCATGTTTCATTATATTTTTCAGGGAAGGCTATGTTTCAGCTAACTGATTACTTTTCAGTCAGAAGGAAGAAAGGAACGAGTTTTCTACCAATATTGAAAATATTGCTGGTAGAAATGTTGCCATTTACTTTTTCGGCAAACGCCTAAATTCGCTTTCACAAACTACCAAACAGTAATTATATGTTTGAAAATGCTTACAATTTTCGAAGAGACCTCCCATCCTGCTCTTTTTTTGCCTACGCCTCTTCCCTTTACGTAGTAAGTGAAGAATTCATACCACAACATCTGTATATGCAGCAGCCTTCGACAGCAAGTTCCTCCTTGCCAGTTCCAATCCACTTTCCAGGCCCCTGTATTTCACTTCGAGACAACTCTGCCACGGGTCCGGAAGATCGGCCGCTAAGCCGGAATTAATTCGCAACAAGTGACAATTTTGATCACCATATGTTGTGCACATCGAGGAAAACACCTCATTTGCTCTAAAAAGCACCTGCTTTAAAAATATCTTATCCACTAATTCCGTTAGCTAATCATCTATCATTTTAAGAAAATATTTCTTTACTCAGTCATTAGTCATTTCAACAAATACACGGCATATACCACACGAATAACTCCATGTCAGCGATCGATATGCTCCAAGATCTACCGTGGATGGTTCAAAACATGGAAAATAGCGAAAGCCACACATGTAATGAAGCACTGTACAACAGTGTTATGCACACTGCAGTAACGTTTTTAACTACAACGAAAAACTGAAAATGCGAGTACTCATTTAGCGAATAAGTAACGCATTGCTGTAAACGGAATTAGTCGAGCTGTATACATTGATGAATCAAATCCGTGAAAAACGCATTCAGAAGAAAAGCAAACCTAGTCTCATCAGCGAGTGACGCATCATCAACAAGTACGTAATACTTAAGGATGTTCGGCAACATCCATTTCGGTGGTACACAGTGCGCTGGCCCAATTGTCTCCAATGTTGCACCCCCATGCTGAAACATATCAATTCAGTTTATCTTTTTAGAAACATCCTTCACACCCTTCTATCTTAGCGAACTACCAAACCTTTTCAACGCGACAAAAGAAAGATTCACAATGAATACATGTAAACATGTGTATATATATATATGTGTATATATATATACATATGTAAAGGGATGCAAAGGCAGCTGCCATGATGATTGTTCTGACCATTTTGAGAACGCCTGGTGATCAGCCTGCTGGCGATCCGTCGGATAAGCAGCCATGAATCAAACTCAGATCTTCCCGCATACGAAGCGAGAGCTCTACCACTGGACTACTGCCCGCCCATACATATATATATATATATATATATATATATATATATATATATATATATATATATATATATATATATATATATATATATATATATATATATATATATATATATATATATATATATATATATATATATATATATATATATATATATATATATATATATATATATATATATATATATATATATATATATATATATATGTATGGGTGGACAGCAGCTCAGTCATAGAGCTCCCGCGTCGTGTGCGAGATGACCTGGGTTCGATTCCCGACTGCTCACCCGACGGATCGCCAGCAGGCTGACCACAAGGCGTTCCGAAACTGGTCAAAAAATCAAGCGTGGGCGTGGCTGTCAGCTGCATCGATACGGGGATCGATGAAATTACAGCTGTCTTTGCATATATATATATATATATATATATATATATATATATATATATATATATATATATATATATATATATATATATATATATATATATATATATATATATATATATATATATATATATATATATATATATATATATATATATATATATATATATATATATATATATATATATATATATATATATATATATATATATATATATATATATATATATATATATATATATATATATATATATATATATATATATATATATATATATATATATATATATATATATATATATATATATATATATATATATATATATATATATATATATATATATATATATATATATATATATATATATATATATATATATATATATATATATATATATATATATATATATATATATATATATATATATATATATATATATATATATATATATATATATATATATATATATATATATATATATATATATATATATATATATATATATATATATATATATATATATATATATATATATATATATATATATATATATATATATATATATATATATATATATATATATATATATATATATATATATATATATATATATATATATATATATATATATATATATATATATATATATATGTATGGGTGGACAGCAGCTCAGTCATAGAGCTCCCGCGTCGTGTGCGAGATGACCTGGGTTCGATTCCCGACTGCTCACCCGACGGATCGCCAGCAGGCTGACCACAAGGCGTTCCGAAACTGGTCAAAAAATCAAGCGTGGGCGTGGCTGTCAGCTGCATCGATACGGGGATCGATGAAATTACAGCTGTCTTTGCATATATATATATATGTATATATATATATATATGTATATACACTGGAGTATAGAGCATATGTGTCATGTTCAAACTGCGCCATAAAATCTTACAGTTACCCTTGTGGTATTCTTTTCTAATTCATTCTGTCCGTGATGTTTCATCGCAGTTGTTTTTCATTTTTTCATCTGTCGTTGGCTAACGCTTATTAAACGGTCATTCGAGTATTGTCGTTTGTCTAGAGCATATCATGAGCACTGTGCATCGAAATGTGGTTCCATTGACCAAAAATGAGCAGTTCAAAATTTTTGACCATTTTAAGTTCATTGTGCCTCGCGAACGTAGTGGAGTACAAGCAACTGACCAACTTGGGTTCATTGGTGGGCATTGGCGCTCAGCTAAAACTCGCTTTTGTTTACATTTTCGACCTCTCAAACCTCTTTGATCTCAACGCGTATTTAACGTTCGTTAGTTCCTTGCGTTACACATTTCGAACCGAGTGCTGATCGTTTTGGTTAACCACCATCATCCGCACAAAAGAGGGTGCCGTTTTTCTTTTTGTTTTGAGAAGGCAGTGAGAGTTCGGCACGTTTAAGTTGGCTTGAGTCGTGGCCGGGCTGGACGTACTGAGCTGTGAGTAAATTAATTTTCGATAAAGTTTTGCTAGTATATGTTTTCAACGTCCGTGGAAGTTTCCAGAAAAGGCGCTCATCTAAAGATTAAAATGAGTTCCAGTTGACTAGTGTTGCTGCATATACCCAACACGGGGGCTACTTTTTTCGCTTTTTTTTTGTGTTCCGTTGTGAAGTTCGGTTCGCTCACTTTTCGACTGCACTAAACGGCCGCTGTTGTTCAAAAAATTGCTCACCGCCAAGTTTTGTAAATATTTCGCGTCGCATTCGTATGGTGCCAGCTTTGTGTTTTCTTGACTTTGTTTATTTATTTAAGGCAGTTCGCGTTGCGGCATTTATGCAAATTTGAGAGGAAGTGCACGAAATATGCACAGAAGACTTCAGCGTAAATCACAATGCCTTAGTGTATTTGATGAACACATACGTCCTACCTGATCGTACGCCTCGCAATCCGGGTTTTCACATCAACAAACACTGAAAAGAATTGAAAAATTTCGAAAATTTTTTGCAGCGAAGTCGTCTAAAACGTGGATTTTTCTACACCTTCCGCGCCTACAACACATCACGAATCACTACAAGCCATTATTCTTGTGCTATTTCGCCAGTTGACAGCAGTCCAAAAATCCCCATTTATGCGTTTTCGACCGAAACAATTTTCTGTAAAATATTAGTCGAAAGTTTATCCGAAAATGACTCGCAAAATGTATTTTCAAGAAAGAATTTCCAAAAATCACAAAATTTTTTGAAATAACGATCCAAAAACTTACAGTATGCAGAAATTCTTGAAGTTTTTTGATATGGATTCAAGAGGGCAAATATGATTAGGCGAAATATGGATACGTCATTTTTTCGCTGAACGCACGAGTATTTCGTCGAATAAACGTAATCTTATTGATAGCGCAACTGTCGTCTGATCCTGTCAGTAAACTCCTGAAGTCATTAATTGTTTGTTTGTTGAGCACATTTTTTAATGGATCCCTAAGTTCCGTGTGGACCAATTTTTATAGCTATCCGAACCTTTAAAATTTTTATCGCGCACCTCTCTGATATGATTGTATTCCCGGCGATTGTCGATTAACTGGGTATATCGATTTCGGCTTAAATGCAAATTTTTTAAAACATAAATATACAAATTCTGTTGAGCAATGCACTAGTTATTAGGTGAGTTGTATTTTTGTTGACATGTTCATGACTATCTCTTCATTAAAGTTCCAACAATTGAATTCGTTCGCATTCGTTTCATAAATGTATTTAAGAAACTTCGATGTCGGTAAATGTCGAAAGCGAAATAAGTGGGCGGAATGAAAACAACAGTTGTCTGTTTTTTTGTGTTGCCGAAAGTGCTATGTACTCGATGCGGTACGATCGTTGAAGAAAGTGGCAACAACTGATGCGTAATTTCTGTGGCTTCGAGAATGTTAGAGTTCATTGCAAGTGAGCGGCTTATTTTGCTGGCGCATTTACTTTTCTTCTGCATTCAGCAATGAAAAGCGAGAAATTCGCCAGAATCTTTTCCAACAGAACAGCAATTAGTCTTATGCCGCAGAAATATCTCATAAAGTTAGTAAAGTTATTTGAGCATGGACTTTCTTTTTTAAGTTTTTTTTTGCAATCATTTCTCATACGGGAATCTACTTTCGTTCAGTTTTTTTTTAAATTCATTTCGGGCTGGATTTTGGCCAGCGTTGGTTATTCGAATGCAACAGAAAAGTTGGCGCCTAGGCGCGAACGTATTGAAGGAAGGCGTAGTCCATTGAAAGAAAACTTCCATTCAGAACTACAAATATATTTTAATACGTTCTCAGCGCGTCGCGCATGTATTGATCTGCTTTCAGTAACGAATCAGTTTTGCGTCACTTTCTCGAGTTCATGCCTTCTAGCTATGCCTCAGGTTGACATGCTCTCAAGACAAACTAGCACTGGTCTGACTGCATAAGCATAAGCGTGGAAGGGTAGTCATAACTAAAACGTAATGAGCCAAAACGTTGACGAATAAAATTTTTTGATGCATCTTTTGTATGTGACACCAGCAGTAGGCAATACGGGATTCCATTGTCGCTAGTCGATTAGCGCTTTCGGCATGGGAGCTTTTTAATGTTTTCTGAATTGTTATTAATGTGCAGAGTGCTAACGTCGTCATGCATCAGCCCAAACGGAACAAAGCAGAGTATGGAAAAACATATAATATGAGAGTGTTGAGAGTGTACAGGTGCTGTTTTTCGACCATAATGCTGTTTGGTCGAAGTTGGGAGAGTGTATTTGAGCAGAAGTCTCGTGCAAATTTTTATGAAAGCAGTTTCATTAACGATCACCGACAACATGCTTCTAAGGAACTTCACGTCACACGGACAGTCATCGTAATTGTGCAGTCGCTGTTTTTTAATAGATATGCCTCAAAACATGTTTGTTTCTGGAACCGCGTTCCACGCTTGGGACCTTGATGGAGAGCTTCTTATCGACTTTCCGGTTGCGGTCACTCTTCTGCTATGATCCCCGCTCCGCTTCTGTCTCCCAACCTCCCGGCCAGAAAATGCCACCATTATACTGTGCGAACTGCAGTAGGAAATAACTTCCCAGCTTTTCTCTCCAATTTCGTGTCCTTCCACCCCTCCCCCCCCCTTTTACCCCCTCCCTGCGTGATGATTTCCCAGCAGAGTCTGTGAATGACTTCCAGCATCTTTTTGACGTTGTTCACGAAGTGTCGTTTTAGGCTCTCCATGTGGTTTCTTGAAGTGATTTATTATGCTCCAATGATTATTCACACCGGATGCGTAGGCAAAAATTGTATGTGCTGTAGTGACGAGAATTTTGCAGACTGTAGAAAAATATTATTTAAATTACAAGTACTTGTTCAATTGGCAACTTATTTCACTCATATTCTGCTTTGACTGCTGCAGTTTTCGCATGACTGATGTGCTAGTAGTTCGGATAAGGCTCAATTTTGACGCATTTTTGATGTTGACGAAGAGTTCTTTCAACGATTTTAAGAGTCAGAAACTTGTTCTCACACAAACCGTCACCATGGCATTTCGTTCACTCAAAAGTCGAATTTTTATTGCAAAGAGTTCCTGTTGACTTCTCCCATGAATCTCCGATTTTATGCGATATCGTTCAGAAATTCTGCAATTGACGAAGCACTGAATTGAATTTTTAAATTTCCTGATTAACAGAAGATGATGAAATGTTCAGTGCTAAATCATATCTCGTCTGGAATAGAAGTACTTTCTTCACATAGACTACCTTAAATTTTAGTTGTTTAAGCGCATTACTTCCAGTTCCTGGATCTTTTCTTATTTCTTTTAAGCTTATAAATAGCTTTTGCTTTGGTACTGCAGTGAAAATGCTTTTTGTCAAAGAGTGAATCAATAGAAGTGTTGTGAGTGGGTTATGAAGGTGTTCGTTAAATGAGATAGTGCATATGAGTAACGTAGCAGATAACCTGAAATAGACAAATCGTACATTTTTAATAAATCAGCCTTCGAGAGAC
Organism: Toxocara canis; assembly: GCA_000803305.1. Lineage (NCBI taxonomy): Eukaryota > Metazoa > Nematoda > Chromadorea > Rhabditida > Toxocaridae > Toxocara > Toxocara canis. Next base: position 312,716 of record JPKZ01000895.1, read on the forward strand.
GTGTGGCACATGTTGCGTAGCAACGAGTGGACTGAGTACTTTATTGGCTTTGTTTGTGTAAAACTCGTCAAAGTTGAGTTAGTTGATCGCTAGCGCGATAGCCTCCAACCACTGGAACATATGCTTCTTTAAAAAATTGTTGTCATGCCTTCTATAATTTATTGTGGATTCGACTGGTAAAAATGTTGAATGATTAGACTTAATATTTTTTTGAATGGATGCGAACTGGTTTTTGTGTCTTTACTGCTGTGTCTCCCACCGAAGCTATTGGAAGTCGAACGAGTTCCGAGAAAAGGTCCAGTTCATTAGCCTTTTTAAGGCTTTTTAGTATAAAAACTTGGATTTTTTAACAAAGGATTTAGCGAACATGACTGATTTCAACCAGCAGTCGTTATAAATTTAAATTCTTTTCGAGACCATTTATTGTTCGAGAAATATCTCGAGAGTTACTGACGTTCCAGTGTGATTTTTATTTGGACTTTTGGTATTCATATGCTCTGTCGGTTTCAATTTTTTAATTTTCTAAAGCAAGTGGTTGGTGTGATTGATAACCGCACATCATCCACTTATTTCAAGGCATTGAGCAAGAAACGTGCATCGATAGGCGAACGCTTTTTTTTGAAATCAGAATAGCGGACATTTCTCTTTATCGTGCTGGTCCTCGCAAAAAAAAAAAGAAGATTTGCATTCGTTTCACTGATGCAAATCTTTTTTTTTTGGGTTTCGAAAGTTTCAACAGTTTCTTTATGGAGTGCAATGAGTTTAAATAGTAAATGAAAACAGTTCAGAATATCACATTACGGTTTTTTTTTTTCAGTTCACATTTCTGCTATGCATCTGTGTGAATACCCTAGAAGTAACGTGCTTTTACCAAACGGACGATATTATTCTCAGATCTTTTGTCTAAGGTAATAACTATAAATGGGCCATACACATTTCAAGACCGTAGCGTTGAATTTTGGTTTTTGAAGTTTTGCGCCTGTTTCATTCGTTAAAAAGTTCTTTGCAGTGTTGTTCGCAATGCCCGATATGCCCGAAATTGTATAAAGTGCAGTTTTTTCAAAAAGAGGTTTTACTGCCTTTCATATTTGAATGCTCATTAAGCGTTTTATTGCCATCAAATTTCTTTTACTTAGCGCCCACTGAGAACTTTCCTTTGCCTGGCTCAAAAAGCAATCTGCTCTGATCAGTTCCCAGTACTTCATAATTCCATTTGCGCTTCCCTCAGTAATTTTAATCGAATTGCATATTTGTTTTCAACTGATTTCACTTTGTCCGTTCCGTATTTATAATTCTATAACTTTTTGATAATGCATAATTGATATTGTTCGCAAATGGTATAGAAATTTGTCTATATGTAAGGGACACCCCAATAGTTCACTAAACATATAGTAATAGTGTTATTGAGGAACAACCGTTGCGCAACAACTACATATTCCCATTTATTTGATGTTTCGGCTTCTTATGCTATCATCAGCAATGAACATAACAGGCGAGCAATGCGGCGGCCTTCTTAATAATTCCGCAAAACTTAATTTCTCTCAATGAAATCTCGCTTATATTTTATTTTGGAATTTGAATAAGGGAAAGCACAATTATGATTCCGTTTTGGCTGTGATCATCGAATGTTATTTTTTGCATGTCTCTGATGACGCGTATTGTGCAGAGACATCGAATGAACGAAATTCGTTGTTATGCGATTGATGTCCGCTGGAAACAATCCTACGGCTTGTTTCCTGAATGCTCTTGACTTGTGTTGAATGAAAATTTATTTTTTGCATTCGTTGCTTGCTTTGATCTTAAATTAGTTGTCAGTGGAATTAACGATGATATGTTGTGCGATTTTTGTCGAGTGTAAGTTTCAGGTTACATATATATATATATATATATATATATATATATATATATATATATATATATATATACATATACAGAAATTATTTTCAGAACATCGCTGAGAAGCGATGAGTTCAGTTTTCGCGATGAATAGTTTCGGTTCATCTAATGCTGTGAACGGAGGTACGTTTACTTTCGCGTCAAATGTAAAAACGAGCTCGGCGAGCGAGGTGAACGGCACGCTGACTCGCACCGAATGTGCATCTCCAGAATCGCAGGATGGGTCGAGACGCAAAATGAAGTTCACATGTGCAGTGTGCGGTGACAAGGTCTGCATCTTCTACAATTTACCTAGCAAAACGGAAATTTAAGTGGTTTATTGTTTTATTTGAGAAACTGAACTTTCACTGTCTATTTAGTTCTATTGAACGATGAATTAAGTGCCGTAATCATGATCACGAAAGGGCGAAAGGGTATAGGATTGTTCGTTTTTCATTGTTTTTTCCTCTCTTTTGAAGGTGGGCGTGTATAGCTTACGTTTGCTGAGCACTCCAATGAAACGGTCTGCGAAGGAAAACCGAGCAATTTTTTTGTATTATTAGGTCAAGTGTAATCTAATCCACCAGCTTAATGTTAACTTCATCTGTTCTCGATGATAAAGTTGCTAGACACCAGAAGTCAGGCACTTAAGGTTTACTTCGTTTTCAGCTTACTATGCTTGGCATGAGAGCTATAATACCTTTATTTCTTCATCTTTAGAAACCCCTCCTTATCGAATTTTCATTATATTGCTGACCTTTACATTTTAGTTTTGGTTCCCCAAAGTTTGCTATCTAGTTCTTTAGTCCTACGGCGTAACTTTGTGTCAGAGTTCGAGGAGGGGACTGCTGCCTGCTGTTTGAACTCGGCGATAAAATCCTCCCAGAAATTTGAAATCTATCAACGTCGAAGTTGGCGCATTTGAGGCGAACCCGTCGCCGATCTTTCTGTAATGCTCTCACTTTGAACAACTTTACGGTTGTCGTGGTCTTTAAAGCGCAGTCCAAGGGTGGATAATATAAATATGTGAACAGAATTGTTCCATATATGCAAAATTGGAATTCGTGTGAAAACTTGGAAGGAGATGCGTTTGAATGTGACTTTTGTTTGTTTTTTTAACGGTGAGAGAATGGAACGGCGTTCTTGATAACGGAACCATTTTCATTGTTTACGAAGATTTTCACATGCCTACTCTTGAAGACAGAAAAGACACATGGCTGCAAGTGTTCGATTTAATTATTTCTGAATAATTTTTTGTGGCATGCTGTATTTTTTTGTGTCTTCTATGTGCGCATTCGATCTGAGAAATGGTTTTGAGGAAGAAATAAGAAAATTAAGCAACATTCCATAGTTTACTGTTTATTCCTGGTTTAAAATGCTGTTAATAGGTGTGGTGTTATCTCATGACGCGGTAAGCGTTAATTTAGGAAGTCGAAAGGAAGGAGGATAAAGGAGGCAAAAAAGTTGCGAAACATGAAATGCATGTCGTGTGGTATTTCTAGCGAGCTCCAAATAGCTCATTTTCAGGCGTTCGGAAAGCACTATGGCGTGAACGCCTGTAACGGATGCAAAGGATTCTTCAGACGCAGGTGCATTTCAATTGTTTTCTGTGTAGTTACCAAAATGGCTGGTATATTTTGAAATTACGCTACTCTTCTACATTCATTTGCTCCGATTTTGGAACGGGACCCTAGTACGGGTTGGACGTCACGGGGCAGAACAATGCGGGAGAGAATCACGCTGGTTATCGCTGCCAGAGTAACCACCTCTATTTTTACAAATGTTTTCGTCAAATGTTTTGGTGTTATACTGCTTCAAACTTCAGCATATGTATGCATCGATTCACTAGAAGGGCATATGTATCTAATGGTCATAACACGTATATAACTACCACTGAAGTAGAAGACTCGGTTCAATTTCGGTTCCTTCCCAAAACCAGATTTGTGTTAAACTTCATATGGCTAACGTCGCAGCGATGCTTGAAGCACCAAAAGTGCTTGACAGCTATCGTCTTCTAGCTGTAAACACTGAGGAGCAAAAAATAGCTTGCGGTATTCATGTTTAAGAATGAGTATAAGGGAGAGTGTTTCATACACAAAGGTGAAATTTTTTCCCTGTGGTAAGAGATGATGTTTTAGAAATGGGTGCTTAGAAATCCTATCTGGTACCAACTTAAAACCAACATAGTAAGGCACATCTCGGCTAACTACTGCCGTTCAAAGGACAAAATTTTCACCAGAGAACCTAGCTAATCATTTTTTCTTTTGGGTTTCGTAGTTTGTAAACTGCTCTGCTTATCGAAGAAGCTAACTTTTCAGCGTATGGCACAATCGACAGTATTGTTGTCGATTCGATGGAATTTGTGCTATCGCAAAAGGTGAGCAGAAAAGTCTTTATTCCCGTTCATGTGTGTTTCGTTTTTTTTTTCTTTGCCAAAATAGTGGAGCCGAGAGAAGAATGTGTGATAGCTTTATTTGGTTTTTATGGTTTTTTCCCGAGACCTAAAGCCGATGACTAGGTGAGAAATAGTATTTTAGGAGTGCTTAGTATTGTGTTTTGTTTATAGCATTTAGTATCTGAGTTGTTTACGTCGTGTTATGGCTGAGCGATGAATAGAAGCGAGGAAATATTGTGCTGCGTGTTGTTTGACATAGAAAAAGGGAGCGCGCTTTGAGCTACAGAACGTTCGATGTGACTTCGGCGAAGGGAAGTGCATCGAGCAGTGCATCGAGCGTGGGGCAACTGTTTAGGGGATGGGTCTTCAATTGTGCTCTCCCTTCCATTAGTGTCGCACACAGATAGCGCGATTCAAGTACGTTCTCGTTTGCATACCCCACACACATCACGCTGAACACTTCACTGCGAGCATTGAGTATCATCCATTCCGGTTACATTTCAGTGTTCGGCGAATATCACAGAAAACTATGTGCTTTTTAAGTGCAATGCACTGTTTTGCTTTCTGAAAACGAAGATAGTTAAGAGGTAATTCTTAGCCAACAGATTGCGTAATGTCCCATGCAAGCTCAGTTGACGAATACTCAGGCCAGCCACTTCGGATCCTCAACTTGGACTCTAGCTGCACCAGAAATATTTAGGCATCGACTTGCATATGATCGTCTTTCCTGGTCAGGCCTAATCACGTGTCGTTTGCCTGACGATACTTACCTTTCTTCCGCTACTGTTCAGTTGCTGGAAGAAGTACCTGATCTATCTGCTAGTTGACGGCAATTATTTTGGTGAAACATCGTAGCTGGAGGCCAAACTTTCGTAACTGTTTAGCCGGACGCGTTAGAAAAGGCATATAATTTTTGAAGACCGTTTTTCACAGCATTTGATGCTTTGAAGGTTTGAAGGAAACGTGTGCGAGAGTTTTTTTTTTGCTAATGGTGAAGAGGGACTGCTAAGAGGGATCTAAACAGCCTGTTGCAGAGCATCGAAACGTTTGTCGTGCGTGTCGCTTGAAGCAATGCTTCCTTGTCGGCATGAATCCAAGAGGTTTGAAATCTTCCGAATATCATTTTCTGATTCGAGTGAAGCACGAGTCTCATTCGTTAGCGCGGTTCATTGCGTTTATTAAATAAGTTCTAGTAAGCGGTTCAGAAATCGGAAGTACGACTCTTCGAAGCTTTTCTTTTTCGCAATTGGGATAGGTTAGAATATACGTAAGAACCTTGCGCATGGCAGATCGACCGTTCAACCACGCCTATTTCGCACTTTGGACCTGTTTCAGTGTTCAAATTATGTGCCGTGTTGACAAATTAAGGTCAGACGAAATGATTGAGGAGAAAGAGCAAAAATATTTGCGTAGATTTATGTATGAAAATGCATGTACTCGTCCAATGCTTTTCCTTGGAATGCTCAGCATAGATCGAATCCTCCATTTCGGGGTCTAGCCATCATTTTTTGCACAAACTTTTATTGGCGTTTACTTTTTCCGCATATTTTTTTCTGTTTGATGGTATGGAACGGAAAGGAGTACTCAAGTAGAGTTTACTGAACTGAAGGAATAGATTACCTTCCATAGAAGTCGATCGGTGGGTGAGTATCGTCCAGTAATAAAATGCTCTTACACTTACCTAAACAGGAGCTGGTGAGTAGTTTCTTCGTAAGTAGCCGAAATTTTTCTTCGACGGTTATGCAGAAGTGTCAAAATTAGAATTTCTGGAAGTTTCTATTGTTCATGGATCGTTCGGAAGTTGATGAATTCAATTGGATGTTTGCGAGGCCAAGTTAAGGCGCATCTTGTATCCACCAAACTCTATGATGAGAGGTTCTATGGATCGCAAGCTAAAAATATCAGATAACAGTAAACAAAAACATTAAGATCTGCAATTGCACATAAGCGAAAAGCATATAACTATGCATAATGCAACAGCGAACAGCAGTTTGGATGTGTAAAGCGTCGATTCGTAATTTCAGCGACGAACTTGTTCGCCGGTTAAGCGGAAGGTTGGTTGGACTGTGGACGTTTCCTGAATGTGATGCAATGTGTTCATAGCCGTTTTATGTTTTAGCGGTGCAAAGTGAGCGTGAGCGATCGGATAACAACGCAACGGTGGACATTGATGATGAAGGTGATGAGACGGCAGGCACGAGTGCTGCGGGTGCGGACATGGAGCTGGTCAACGTTGAGACACAAACCGAACAACCGTGTCCGCAAAATGTGTTGAAGGATGCCGAGAGCAGTTGGGTGAAGCAAGAACCAAGATTTCTGCCCAGCCCCGATTGCGAACTTATAAGGTACGCTGAGAACCGATAACATTTGTTGTGTCATTGGTCGACCGGCTTCGAATGGCTTTTTTGCAGCGTGACTTTACTCTTATAAAATGACCAGTAATTTTGGTTGAAAGATTTCACGTCAGTGGTTTGTAATGTCGAAACTTTGTAAGGAAGGTTGCTATGAATTCCAAGGGCTTCAGCAACGTTGCGTTGCAACAGTTGTTGTGTCTAAGCATACTGACTGATCACGAGTAGAGATTTATAATGTGGTGAAGGTTGATAGTGCTGAGAAGGAATGACTGTGAAAATTGATACGCCTCAAAAAGTGATTTCGTCTAGCGACGCGACAGAAAGACCTTGATTGAGGGGGAGTGGGAGTGGTTAGCGAGAAGTGATCAGGTGGACGATGATGGAAAAGTCGAGGTACTATTCTTAATGATGTCTTGGTATAAAATTGGTTAAACTGACGCCATATTGATCATTTCAGTTTTGTGCAGCTCCATGGTAGGAGTTTCGCATTAGTGCAAATTTTGTTTTATCCCGTCTAAATAAAAGGTATGAAAAGTAAGTAGGGTGAAGGGAGCAACGTAAGAACATTTGTAGAGCTGCCGAGCAAATCGTCGAGCTTCATAATCGTGTATGCGAGAGGAATGATGAGCCGTCAGCTTGTCCTCCATCAAGGAGCTATATTTCTTTCGTTGACGCATTTCAGAATCCACTCCTTATTTGCAACCGCTCGAAAGTAACTTCTTCGATTTCTTCTGACAACCGCTTTTGTTTCAGGCTTTCTACTTTATTGTGTTTATCCTATTTCCTAGTGGTAAACATCTTTAAGAGAGTAAAACGGAACAATTTGCCAGATGGTTGGCATGATATTCGATGGTTTGAAAGGAAATCTGATTTTTGCGACTACTGGAGCCACAATGTGATATCTATCTTCTCCTATCCTTCCTCCCCGACCAGATTCTCAGAAATTTTCTCGAAGCACCATTCTTCCACCAGATTTTCGAGCCAAGCATTTTCTGACCGACCAAATTTCGCAAGACATCTAGACTAAAATTCGTAGACGGGTTGCAGTTTTTGGTGACCTGTAAGCAGCACTAAGTATGTCGAAAATTTCACGTCTTGGACTGTTTGGAAAGTTTTTAATGTTTTCTGTTTGCGAAATTTGTGAACGACTTCCCAAGGATTGGTGGCGGGAGCGGAGGAACTGTAAGAGAAAATAAGTATGATTCGAAGGGCGCATTAAATTTTCTTTCCAGTAGAGGAGCGCAAATAGGCAGCAACCACTGTCGCCAAGCAGGTGTCGCTGTACGTTTTGCAAGTTTCGCGAATACAGCACGTACACTAACGTGGCTTTTATATGAAAGAAATAAAAGTAACCTCAATTTTCACACGTCGGAAGATTGCTTGTGCAAATAAATTCTTCACATTTTCTGCAGTGATGAAGTAGATACGAAAGCATCTTTTGCAAATGCAGAGGGTGCTCTATGTGAACTGTGAGTGTCTTGCCCGTTCGCAGATTAACGCCTGTAAGCAGTAAATTGGTATTTGTAATAAGGAAATTGGCACAGAATATGTCGGTGTTTATGATCAGCAAATCTACTTCGTTTCATTCGTAGCTGCGCTAGCTCCAACGAATTTTTCACTGTTGTTGCTAGCCAAAAAAATATGTCTTCACTAAACCTGTCTGACCATTTTCATGTAAAATTTCTCCATATTAGGAAGTTTGTTGGAGGAGGCGAACGTTTTTCACTTTGAGAGGTGTCATGTGGATTGATTATGTCCCTCTGGACACAAAAGTTTTCCGAAATTTTTTCACACTTCCCGTCCTCCAGCACAGCACGTCCGTGTCTTTTGGATCCGCGTTATGCTGAAGTGCGCAAATGTGCCTTCATTTTTTTCACAACGTTTTGCTACACGTTTTATGACACCATAACTTTGGCACATGTAACTGAAGGTTCGAAGCATGTCTAAAATGAGAGATATAATCAATTTGATTCGCAGAAGCACGTATAAATGCTGGTCATTTTCCTTCGCCCCGTTAAAGATGAACATGGAAAGCGTGCTCAGGCGACAAGAGAAATTAGGAAGTCTGGAAGTTTTTGTTGGTAGTAGGAAAGTTGCATGAGAATTTATGAAGTTTTAATGGAAACGTTAATAGAATCCAAAAACAAAGAATCCAAAGAAGTTTTGTGGTCATACACGTAGAGGCACCTTGTCCAAAACATGATATCCTGCTCGCAGACGAAGAAAGTTGCCGATCCCTGAATTATATATTAGCACAGTAACTTACATGCATGAGTTACTTCTAGCTGACACCAACTGGCGAGCGGATCGCATCGCTGGGAGACGTGCTTCAGGACTGGCGGCGGTGTTTCGTTCTTTACATAGATTGGCTGCGAGAGTTTCCTGAGTTCAACCACATGAGTACCGATGACCAGGTGAGTCCACGTCCTTGGTTATTTCTGTTTGACGTTTCTCCGCGGATCTGCTTTCGACCCTTTAGCGTCATTCTTTTATGGCGCATTTCGTTATGCATTGGAAAAGATGTAGTTCCGTTGTTCGCTGAGTGAACTGCTCGTGTTCAGTAAGAGCCCGTTGGAATGCAGAACTGCAGGCATTTGGCGTCGCTATCATGAATCGCTACATAGTTGGAGAAAGTGGTATCGGAATCAAGGAAATTTTCCAAACGTCTTCCGATCTCGTTCGCTAATGGGAATCCGACTGAGGCGCAGCTCGGCTATCATTTTTGTTCCATATGGCACTGTTTGGTTCCACCTACCCTTGATCACTCTTTGACCGAGTCTGCTTGCCGTTTCCAGTCGGAAATTATTTCTGTGTACTACTCGTCCAGACATAATGATGAACCGTTTGTGTTTATGTAACCATGCTGGATTTTCCGTTAACGTGGCCTATGAATCGCTTTTTTTAAACGCTTCTCGGTGGCATCGTAACGTTTTTTTAGGTATGCACGCATGCACATGTTTGACCATTGATTTTAACTATTCTGTTTTTCGCGGGTGTTTTGAGCTCCAGTGGATGTAACCTAGCTCTTCTTCTTCCCGTCAGTTCTCATCCAATCAAATCCCGCCATGTCACGCCCACTGGCTATGTAAGGAGTGCTTCTTTGGTACCATTTGTCGTTGTTGTATTGCGTAATCTACCGTGTGTTTATATTCGACCATAAAGTTCTTCAACTTCACCTCGAGTCCGCTACACGACTCTCCCAACTCGACAGTTACAACAGTGGCAACCAGCGAACATAACAGTTTTCAAAGCTTTTGTGAAGTGTGTCGGAGTTCTGTCTTCCACGATCGCCGTTAGGCAATGGTTATGAGACGAAGGCACCTCCATCTTCATCATGCATTCCTCCAGTGGTAGCTAAACTTGAGCGAGTATTCTTCCTCTTGTTGTTTTCTCCTTTCATTGAGATTTAGACCACTATTTTGGAAATCCTTTTTGATAACACTCTACTCATTCTTCCTACACCTTCCTCTGCCTCGCTCACAACCAGTCACAGTTTCGCTAAGTAAAATATTTTTTGGACTGTTTCTGTGAAATAAATCCTTAGCAACTTTCGGCTTTCAGGTGTTACTTTATCAAACGGTCCCCACAGCCTGAGCTGCCACGCTGTGGCGCAAACTCATGTACTTTTTATTATTAATATTGCCATCCTGAAATTTAGAGCCTAGAATCCTTTTGTGAAATTTTATCTCTTACATCTAGATTATCCGCATGCAAAGTAATCGAGCTCTCCGTTAGCGCATTGTTTATTGTATGACAAAAGCGACTGCTATTGCGTCGCACTTCTTGGAGTTATCTTATCAGTATGGGTTACAAGGCATGAATAATGGGTTCATTACTGCAGTTGAATTTCAGCTGATTCTCGCCAAGCACCGATTTGGTCCATTTTACTGGTGGTTATGCGGGAATTGGTCGGTGCAGTGTGGATGCTATGGAGTTTGCTATGCCAATGGGACCTACTTCCCTGCCGAATCGAAGCATCAGTGCCTCCCTGACGTTAGGTATGAGAAATGCTCATTTTAAAACTTTGGCAAATATTCAGCGTATGATATTGGCGTTGCACTTAGTAGCTATGCAACAAATAATGGTCGAGTAGTTTCTGTTTTGAACAACGAGAACATTCAATGGTTTATGATCGAAAGTGTTAAGCCCCATTTGTGTTTACCTCAGCCAACCGTCTATTCAGATAATGCGAATTTCATCTTGATCTTCGCTTAATTAACAAATCGCAGTTCGTTTGGTTATTGGCAATAAATGCCAACAGACCGCAAATTTTTGTTTCCTTTGGCTTTTCATTTCCTATCTTGTCGCCTATTCGTTTTGATCTTGTCATTCATCTGCAATAATTTAGCATAGTCTTGCCTTCCAATTTATTGCAATTCTATGGCGACACCATTTTCAGCTAACCAACTTTGCACATTCATCATTATTGATTTATTATTGCTGTTTCAACCTTCTATTTACTGCTATTATCATTTTATGATTACTATTGCTGTTTCAATTTTTCAAGTGTTACTTATTATCAGCTAAATATCAGCTTCCTTGCCAGCTCGTGAAAGCCGAAGCTTTCTTTCTTATGGAGCTTTCGCCTAGGTGGAGCCTCGCTGTCAAGTTCTCATGAAAAGTAGAATGACTAAAGAACGGACCTACCATGACATATTTCTCAAGTCAGAAGTTTTTAACGATGCCTTAAAAGTAGTAGAGAAAATTTCAATAAGCTGAAACGTTTTTGCATCAGTAGCCTCAGTCTCCTTGCTTCTCAGTTTATTCGTGTATTCTTAATCCAGAACAAGTTGCTGTTCTCTTATTCCCTTCATTATTTCCCCACTGTTTGTTTAACTCTGCGAGTAAATGGTTATGGCGAAACAATTCAGTCGATTATTGTGAACGAAAAACTTCACTGAATCAATTATTTCAGGGGTGTTGCATTACAAATGGTAAAAACATTAGTCAATCCGCTGAAGGAGCTCGATCTGGACGAAGCAGAACGATGCATTGTCTTTGTCATTTGCTTATTCGCGGATGGTGGGCTCTTGTTTCTTCGTTTTTAACGCGCTATTCTAATTCTTTTTTTTTTGCAAAAGCGCAGGATGGCCCGGTTATTGCTCTGCCTCCCCCCCTCCCTTCCTTGGATGTCTATGTCTCTAGTTATAGCTGATTCATCGAATTTCGGATAGATCGGGTCATAAATAGCAAACTTTCTGCAAATTTACAAAACCGGTGGGAACTAGGAGAAACGGAAGTCTTGACAGCTTCTGTTGTATGAAACCCTAAGATGAAATCAGTGAAAACTGTCTGAGAACGTTGTCCAAGGGCAGAGTGAACGTGTTTGCAGAGTTGATAAGTCTTTCGGTGGGAGGTCAACAACATTCAAGGCAAATGCAGGACCGTTACGTGCGTATCATGTACAACCACATTCGCAGCAAGAGTCCCACAAAGACCAACGAGTTTGTCGCGTTTCGCATCGCGCGCATTATGCTTCTTATTTCGTCACTGACGGTTACTTATGCTGCTTTCATTAAGTTGCTGAAGTTTATTTTCACTTCATTCGAGTGCACCTACAGTGATCATTGAAATTGTCAAAATTGCCGTTCCTATTAAGCATTGTTGAATTAGCTGGAGATACGGAGAACATTGGACACGGCAACAGTTGTGCGAGCGAGAATTCATCAATTAGTTGTGGTCAGAGTGGGGAACTGAGGTAAGGAACTGTTTCATCTGATGTGCATCAACTAGGGTCCAGCGGGACAAATGTTCTTGATCCTAATTTTTTCATCGAATTAGAGACGACACAAACCCATAATGGAGAGCTGTTTTTTTTCAAATTGAACGGGAAAGAAACAGGCTATTCACATAAGTGAAGCGTACTGATAATGCCGAATCACGTTTGGAGTAAGCACTATGTGTGTGAAGCGTGGTGAACGGTTGTATTGTTTACAGAATCTCACTTACATGACGAACGATAACATTCAGCTGAACGACGTGCTGCACATCGTCGATTGGGGCCCGTGGTCAGAGGACATTCGTGAGGGCTATAAACACTTCTGTGGCAAGTATTGACGCTTATACACCAATGTTGCACTGTACTTGCTGTCTGTTCTCCTCTTTCTTGTTGTCGTTTTGACGAGCAGTTGTGATTTTTTTCGTCTAATGTGATGAAGAGCACTTTCATACTCTTGTACACTCATTTGCTCAATTTCCAGCATTGTTTCTTCTCTCCTTTTCGTTTTTGTTTGCATCAATAATTCTATGAAGTTAAATTTTAATATTTGTTTCGTTGAGCTTGCAGTGCAGTATGTCTTATAATAAACAGCGCGTTCACATTTTGAGCAACTAATCATGTATGACAAATTGAACGGGAAAGAAACAGGCTATTCACATAAGTGAAGCGTACTGATAATGCCGAATCACGTTTGGAGTAAGCACTATGTGTGTGAAGCGTGGTGAACGGTTGTATTGTTTACAGAATCTCACTTACATGACGAACGATAACATTCAGCTGAACGACGTGCTGCACATCGTCGATTGGGGCCCGTGGTCAGAGGACATTCGTGAGGGCTATAAACACTTCTGTGGCAAGTATTGACGCTTATACACCAATGTTGCACTGTACTTGCTGTCTGTTCTCCTCTTTCTTGTTGTCGTTTTGACGAGCAGTTGTGATTTTTTTCGTCTAATGTGATGAAGAGCACTTTCATACTCTTGTACACTCATTTGCTCAATTTCCAGCATTGTTTCTTCTCTCCTTTTCGTTTTTGTTTGCATCAATAATTCTATGAAGTTAAATTTTAATATTTGTTTCGTTGAGCTTGCAGTGCAGTATGTCTTATAATAAACAGCGCGTTCACATTTTGAGCAACTAATCATGTATGATCATTTTATCTCGGCTTACGTTCAGTATTTTGCATATATTCTATGTGTGGCAGGCCATAATGCATTCACCGAATACATATCTCGCATATTCGGTATTTTAGGCAAAGGAATTTCTTTTTAAAAAAAATTAGATTAACGAAATGAAAGAGAACTTATGCTCAGATAACGCAGGCAATACATGGATGCAGAAGGTGCATATGAACTGAATAAGTACAGCGCGAAAAACGGAGAGATCAAAGAAAAAATAATGGAGTTATAATTCAAAATGCGAATTGTGGCACACTGTTTTATGTTTTTGCCCACGCACTAAACTTAAGTACGGTGCTCCTGAAAAAGTGAGAAATCTTATAAATAGGAATGGCGGTTACGATTTTTCGAAATCAGTTGCACATAACTTACATTTCATACGTACACAATGATTCCTTAAAGCGAGTATGGCAGTTAGCAAAATTCGCATTTTAAGAAGGCGTTTTCTGTTATAACGGACCCTGAAAGCATCCTCCTGACTCTACTTCCTTCCGCACTCGGCAATTCTACAATGCTCTTTTTTTACGAACTTCGCTCAAAGGCTTTTCATCTTTCCAAGCTGGGATTCTCTATGATTTAAGGGTCGTCATAGCATACCGTATTCCAAAGAGAACGGTACTATATAAAAAAACATTTTGGAGCATCAATGAAGCGGAATGCCAACTTTTAGAAATGATTTTTACGTCAGTAACTGTCGGTTATGCTGTGTACAGTTGGAAGCAACATGCTCAGAAGCATTTTATAGAGGTGATACATAAATTATACAATACATAAATACGTAAATAACACAATATCAATTGCAGCGGTATTACAACAATCGAGTTCTGTTCGGGCCATCGATGTGATCGCTGTTTGTTGTGCTCGTTCTAGTTTTTAGCGTTGGTTTTGCGCTTAAATTTCTGCACTGCGCTCATCGAAATGACCCTAAGGCCAATCACGATACTATAGTATTAGGCAAAAGAATGAATGCGGATCGTATGTGTTGTACATATTGGTAAAGAGCACTTCGTATGCACTGAATGAATAAAAGAGGAAGAACTAAATTCTTCATCATTATCCTAAACACCAATACCATTTGTTATGTTTCGCTATTTCGGGAACCGCTCTTTGGAGCCAAGAGCGTTGTTAGCTCATTACGAAAAAAAATTGTGAAGCCGTTTATTTGCATAATATGCAAATAGAAAAGTTAGAGAGAAAAGTAAGAAAGAAAATGTAATGAAGCATTCCTTTATTAAATAATTGAAAGTTGCAGTCAATCGAGGCGATTTTGGGCAATGAATATGTTGAGGATCGTGTGACGTACTAGCTATATGAAGGAGCATAACAAATCGATCGACGGAGAACACCGTTTCATTATAATGTGGAACAAGTTGAAATGATATGTCAAGGCGATTAAATTACGGTCATTAAAATACATACGAAGTGCAAATATCAAAAATCATTCCAATCCAGGCAAATTCTCGGAACGAGCAAATACAAGTTTGAGTAAAAATGTTTTTTTGGCCATCAAGAAGTGATAATCGGGAGGAAGCGATCCCCGAAATGAAAAAAAAAAGAATTTTTGAAGGAATTACTCTCGACAGCTCATGACAGATGCAATTAAAGGATACAAGTTGTGAACAGAAGTGAGTATGGTAATGTGCTTTCAGTGTAAAATGATCCACCCAGTCAGAATTAACTTCATCAGAATTGAATCCTTCCTACTTTGTATACAGTTTTGATGCGCCAATGTTGACTAAATTGATCGCGAATTTAGTGGCATCGGATTGTCGCTTTTCCTGCGAATTGGAGCTCAACGAATTTTTTGGCGTAATTTAGCTGTCTTGATGTTTTCTAATTCGATTCCAGAAAGATTCAGATTTCGCCGAAGTTGTTTTAGTATTTTATTGAATGTTTTACTGGATATGCAGCAAGTGTCCATGTGCACAGTATATGTCTAAATGTGTCCATGCGCGACATCGACATAAATGTATATGTCTAAATGGAGCAACGAAAAAAAAAACGGGAATGAATATGGTGTTCGATAGACTAGATCGAGAGGTCTCGAGCCGAAAGAAGCAATGCAACTCTCAAATATCGAAACATTTAGTAATTCAACTATATTTTGAGGAAGTACTTCGCAGATATGGATTACTTTAAACTAAAAACTGTAAAAGACGTTGTTTGTCGAGCAAGTTTTACGCTCCAATTGTAGGTTATGATTTCGACGTTATTGTCATTCAGCGAATGAGAAAGTGCTCTCAAAGAGTATATCCGAAAACTGCTTCGCAACTTTATAACAGAAAATCAAATGAAAATTCAGTCTACGATATTCAAAATACTCAAGAATGAAAATTTTTAATCAAGAATGATGGTGAGGTGAGAAGGGTCCGAGGAGCAGTTTATACGAAACACCATACGAGTGAAATATTCTTGAACCTTTCCAACATGCTTCCACTTGTCGCTGTCCTCACTCATTACATCAGTTATCTACCATTATATTTAACGTTTTGCTTTGCAGCCCATCTGCTATAATCATGATCCAAAGGGCCAAGGTTACAGTATAAATATTTTCCAGCTGCTATTACCTTCTTCTTCATTTTTCAACGTCCCAAATGGTGTTTATTGAGCTTGTCCATATTTACATGTTTCAAAAATGTTTCAAAAAACGATGTGTCGCATTATTGTTATGAACTCTCAGCGGCGTTCATAGATTTTAGTAGTAGCTAGGTAATGTGCGCTGTCCATACTGCTCCGTTATCCTGCAAATGTATCCAAGTACCACTGCTAACGGGTCACTGTTCCTCACCTTTCCCCGCCTCCCTCCCCATCCCCTTCCCATTCCGGCCGAAAAAGAGCGTTCGTGCAATGAGACAAGTACGCCTCAAAAATCGATCTCGTGAGGACGGAGCGCGCAAACTGCTGCAGCAACGGGGAAGTGGAATTGAGGCAAGATTGGCGCTCGTGCGCTCAAATAGGCTGCTAAAAATGCCGTTTTGCAGCAGTAGCTTGCAGCAGACAAGGTTGTTTGAATAGACGCATATTCGCCATTGTGACATATCCTCACCTCATTGCACAGTCAACATTTTGAGCTCAAATGATTCCTCCAAACAGTGCACCAGTACATTTCTTGTTGATCGAAACAGTGCTGTTTAGCCAACGAATCACAAGCTATGCCAAGTATTGGCATAATACACACTGGCATAGTGAAGAAGAATAGTCAAAGCTGACTTTTCGAAACGGATATTTTGATCACTTGCTTGCAAACCGGCCATTTCACTGCAACACAGCGCAGCGCTCGTCACACTGATTTCAGTCTTGTAAACTGATATCTTGCCATCTTGCCTGCTTTCTTCACACAGATCCTTTGTTTTGCTGCAAACGCGATATGCTCAATTTTCTACTTATCCGTTGGGTTTTTCACATTTCCTCACCAGTTGTTGCTGAGCGGTTTACCAACTATTTTTCATGTTAATATTTTGTAAAAACGTACTGTTACGAGGCGACATCAAATTACGAAACACATCGATTGTGCCATAAGGTGACACTTGGTTGCGAAACGGATCAATTGTGGAAGCGGTTCAGTTGTTTTCTGTTCGTTTTTCTCTTATCGCTTCACCAGTGACATTTCTCGTATTTTATCTGTTTCTCTTGATGTCTCCCATGGAGTATAAATACCGAGGCCTTTAGCCTTAGACAGGTCTTGTTTCAAGTTGTGTTGTGTGTGTGGGTGACTGTTGGATAAACGCTTTTTTTGGATGCGTTCTCCGCACGTGGGGTCGTCGTTTTATCTCTTCTCATCGGCAGCTCCTCCACTCAAGTCTACACGTCGACAAGTCATAACAGTAGCGATCAGCAACAACGAACTCAGCGATGGACCCAGCAGCTTTTCAAGTCATGCTGCAAACCTTGCTTAAGGAGCAAGATGAGCGAGCCGCTCGAAGCGAACAACAACTGCTCGACCTAGCCAACTCCAAGCACCGACTTCAGGAAGCGTCGCAGCGCAACAAGTATTTTATCTGTTTCTCTTGATGTCTCCCATGGAGTATAAATACCGAGGCCTTTAGCCTTAGACAGGTCTTGTTTCAAGTTGTGTTGTGTATGTGGGTGACTGTTGGATAAAGGTTTTTTTGGATGCGTTCTCCGCACGTGGGGTCGTCGTTTTATCTCTTCTCATCGGCAGCTCCTCCACTCAAGTCTACACGTCGACAAGTCATAACAGTAGCGATCAGCAACAACGAACTCAGCGATGGACCCAGCAGCTTTTCAAGTCATGCTGCAAACCTTGCTTAAGGAGCAAGATGAGCGAGCCGCTCGAAGCGAACAACAACTGCTCGACCTAGCCAACTCCAAGCACCGACTTCAGGAAGCGTCGCAGCGCAACAACCTGTTCCTTCGACATCAGCGTCCAAAATTCCTGAGCTCCCGTTCCTCGAGCTCTCCCAACCCGACGAGCAAGAACTATGGAGGTTCGAGGAATGGATTCAACGGTTCGAATGCCTTTTCGAAGGAGCTGCTCCATCTGTCGACGACAAGGCGCGCGTCAAAACACTGATGACTAAGCTTGGATCATCAGCGTTCAGCGAATAACGCCGCTGCTGTTTGCCAAAGGACGTTACCGACTTCACTTACGCAGAAACGGTCGGTCGTCTGCATGACCTCTTCAACAAAAGGGGATCACTCTTCGCAGATCGCCATGGCTGCATGCGGATTTTAAAGTAGGATGGGGAGGACATACGCTATTACGCAAATCGAGTCAAAGCCGCGCTCCGCAACTTCAAATTCAACGAAATTACGGAAGAACATTTTGCAAGTCTCATTGGTGTTGCCGGCACCAAGGACCCCAACGACGAGTTCTTGCGTTCCCGCATGCTCCAGAGGCTAGACGCGGATGGTACAAACGTGAAAGTCGACGTGTCATCAACGACTGTGTCAGTTTCATCACAGTGAGGGCAGACTCACAGCCAATCACCGGCAACAACGTCCAGCTAAATACAGTTCGCCATTCACAACAACGGCGTCAGCAACGGCCGAAGAAGCGACAACAGAAATCTTTTCCAGCTCCACCGTCCCCATGTTTCTGGTCTGGAGAGCTCCACTGGAACAAGGACTGCCCGCACATCAGCCACAAGTGCAGGAAATGTGGTAGGACTGGGCATCTCGAATCCGAGTGCCGGAAGCCAAAGCGGAACGATTTTCATTCCGCTCGGATTGGCATGGTCTACGAGTCGTCGCATCTCATCCGCAAGACGTTCACGTCAACAGCGTGCCCATGGAATTCTGTCGCGACACAAGAGCCGAAACAAATATTCTCAACGAAACCACCTACCGCGCCATCGGCAGGCCGCCTCTTCAAAAATGTGAAGAATTCGGACGAGCATATGATGGGCGAGAAACTCCATTCCTTGGCAAAGATTCAGCAAAGTTCAAGTATGGCGACATCACCAGGAGAGAGGACTTTTTGTCGTCCATCGCGCAACCATGAACCGTCTCGGAATTGATGCGGTACTTCGATGTGGCTTCTTGGACCCCAAGATATGTACGAACTCAGTAAGCCGCGTTGCATCGCAACCAGAAGCCACACCAGACGTCCTCGTCGATTCCCTCAAAAATGAATTCATAGACGTCTTAGACGACGCTCTTGGATGCTGCAATGTGACAAAGGCGTCGCTTATGCTGAAACCAGATGCGACACCTGTATTTCGACGTTCCCGTCAAGTCCCTTATTCACTTCCGGCCGTGGAGCAAAAACTTGATCGACTACTGCAAATACATATCATCAAACCGGTCGAATATTCGGAATGGGCTGCGCCAATTGTTGTTCTGTCAAAGCCAAACGGAAGTCATGTCTCTGCGTCGACTATTCAACAGGCCTGAACGATGCTCTGGAACTCAACAAGCACCCGCTGCCCCTCCAAGACGACATCTTCGCTACCCTCAATGGAGGCCGAATTTTCACTAGGCTGGACATGTCCGATGCTTATTTGCAAGTTGAGCTGGACGATAAGTCCAAGAAGCTGTGCACTATCAATACGCATCGTGGCTTATACCAGGATCAACGCTTGCCATTTGGAGTGAAGTCCGCACCTGGCATCTTCCAGTCCATTATGGATAATATGCTCTCTGGACTTCCATTCACTGCCGCATATCTAGACGACATTATCATCGCCAGTGGCAACATGAACGAAAATAAGCATCACCTGCATCAGGTTTTCAACCGTATCCGCAATTACGGATTTCATTTGCGCCTTGAAAATGTTCAATCTGCAAGCCGTCTACCAAATATTTGGGCTTCATCATCGACCAAAACGAACGCCGACCCGACCCAGCCAAGATCTGCCATCGTTAACATGCCAGAACCAAACGATGTCGCAAAGCTTCGCTCATTCTTGGAAATGGTCAATTACTATCAGTCCTTCGTCTACAATATGCGCTTCATCCGCCAACCGCTCGACGATCTTCTCAAAAAGTATGCCAAATGGCAATGGACTAAGCGGCAGAAGCAGTCCTTCCATCAGCTCAAAAGCACCCTCTAGTCGGACCTTCTTCTCACTTATTATTATCCAAAGCTCAGCATTATCGTGGCAGCTGATGCATCTCAGTATGGAATCGGAGCAGTTATTCGGCATCGCATGTCAAATGGATCCATCAAGGCTGTTGCTCACATCTCGAGCCGTTACACCTGTGGAGCACGAACTACGGCCAGATTGAGAAAGAAGGACTAGCTCTCATCTTTGCGGTCACGAAGTTCCACAAATTGATCATCGTCAGACATTTCACGCTTCTGACAGATCATCGCCTTCTGCTGGGAATATTCGGCAGCTAAAAGGGTGCGCCGAAACACTCTGCAAAACGTCTTCATCGCTGGCAACCCTTCTACTTGCCTGCGACTTCACGATCGAATACCGAAAGACGTCAGACTTTGGACAAGCTGATGCTTTCTCTCGTCTGATTTCCAAGCAACGCGAACCAGAAGACTAGGTCGTCATCGCACTGCTTCAAAGCGACTGATTTCAATGGCCTTACGAAGAACATTCCTCCGACTCAGACGACTCTTCGCGCAGCAACTGACAAGGATGAAATTCTCCAAGCTGCTATCAGTTGTACGTCATCTTCGTGGTCCGATAAAAAAAACTGCGGAAACTTTCCACGTGGTCGGAACTTGAACTGTACCACCGCAACACAACGTCCTTTCTGTGGAACAAGGATGTCTGATGTTCGCGGACCGCGTCACCATACCACAACACTTCGCCTCAAGGTTCTCCAAGACTTGCATCGCGGTCATCCAGCAACTACGCGCATGAAATCACTTGCGCGCAGTTGTGTTTATTGGCCTCATTTGGACAAAGATAGAGAAGCTCTCGTCAGCCAATGCTTCGCATGCGCACTAGCCGCAAAGAACCCGGTCAAAGCAGAACTTCACTCATGGTCGAAGACTACGTAGCCGTGGCAGCGCATCCACAATGACTACGCAGGACATTTCATGGGCCACAACTTCCTCGTCGTTGTCGATGCATACTTCAAGTTCCCAGAAATCTTCCGCAAGGCGGCGACGACGTCACTTGCAACAATCAAAGCACTTCGAGGACTATTCGCTCGCTACGATCTCCCCGAAATTCTCGTCAGTGACAACGGTACTCAGTTCTCCTCCTACGACTTCCAACAGTTCTGCATCTCCAATGGAATCTGTCACATCTTCTCTCCGCCCTACCACCCTTAATAGAATGGACAGGCGGAAAGATTCGTCGATACGTTTAAACGCGCCATGCTGAAGCTGACAATGGAACAGCTAGATACTGACGATACCATTTACGCTCGGCATCGCCAAGGGCAAATTTGGAGACCTGGGACAATCAAGGAACGAATCGGCGGCAGACTGTACCAAATACAGATGGCAGACGGAACAATTACGAGATCCCACGTCAATCAGCTGCGCAAACGCGTTTTATTCGAAGGACAGCAAAATCATACGGAGCATCAGTGGATCACGCTGCTAGACACCTTCGGACTACCTAGCCCCGCGACAGCAGCCGAGACAACACCTACCAGAATATCGGTTTGACCACAACGTTCAAAACCTCCGAAAATGTCGAGCACCGCCCAGCTGCTACTCGGACGATCGACGCGCCGAAGGACCGCTCCAGTCATGCTAGAAGTGGATCCTCGTCGAAAGCGGTAACAGGAACGACCCCGCCATGGAGGATTTGGCGATCCCTCTTAAAGGGGGGAGGTGTTGCGAGGAGACATTAAATTGCGAAACAGATCGATCGTTCCGTGCCGTAAGGTGACACTTAGTTGCGAAACGGATCAATTGTGGAAGCGGTTCGACTGTATTCTGTTCATTTTTCTCTTATTACCTCACCAATGACATTTCTCGTTTTTTATCTGTTTCTCTTGATGTCTCCCATGATGTATAAATACCGAGGCCTTTGGCCTTAGAGAGGTCTTGTTTTAAGTCGTCTCGTGTATGTACGTTACTGTCGGATAAACGCTTCTTTGGACACGTCATCCACACCTGGGATCGTCGTCTCATCTCTTCTCATCGGCAGCGCCTCTACTCAAGTCTACACGTCGACAAGTTATAACACGTACATAGCTGTATACTTCTGTACTCTATTGCCTGTTTTATGCAATGTACCTTTCGTTCTTCGAGTGGTATTTTTTGATGTGGAAGGAGGATATAAGAAATTGGTCCGGTGCTTGTGAAACGATTTTTCTTGATTGTTTATTTTCGCCAATAACGAACACTCTGAGAAATTGCTGTTTACTGGAAATATGCTATAGCACACAAGGCATGCCAGAAAAGAATTATTACTTGCAAAGAGTTACTTTTTAATTCTACATTATGAAATTTACCATGTGGATTTCGGCTATCTGTAGAACATTTCATTCTGCTCATCCGAAACCTGCTGCCTTAGATGATACAAATTGGCGTGATCATGGTTGCTTCTCTGTATGACAGAAATTTTCATCTGATACGCTTTACTTGGGTCTTAGAGCCTCCTTCATTTCATTCCAATTTTCACCCGTGGAAAATTCGGAAAATTAAAATGAAGCGCAAAATGAAAACACTGCTCAGTTTAAGAAAACAGTCGATTTTTTTTAATAGTGAATCAAGGGGTGGGTGCACATGAATGTGAGATAGAAGACTGCCAGAGGATGCCAAACATAACTGCAGCGCACTGATGGCGCTTTGTGCAGCTTGCAGTGAGCACAGCGCTGCAGTTGATACGTTGTAAAGCGGTCAGGTGATCGCTTAAGCTATCCGTGCGGTTGTGTTACGGCTTTGTAAAGAAATTGCTCGAGAGGTGTTTGGTATTTCTTCAAAACATTTTTCACATATTTCATTGTTTCAAACTCACGTTCATGCAGTGTGCTGCACATGAATGTGAGATAGAAGACTGCCAGAGGATGCCAAACATAACTGCAGCGCACTGATGGCGCTTTGTGCAGCTTGCAGTGAGCACAGCGCTGCAGTTGATACGTTGTAAAGCGGTCAGGTGATCGCTTAAGCTATCCGTGCGGTTGTGTTACGGCTTTGTAAAGAAATTGCTCGAGAGGTGTTTGGTATTTCTTCAAAACATTTTTCACATATTTCATTGTTTCAAACTCACGTTCATGCAGTGTGCAGTCAGTGCTTAAACGAATATTCGTTCGTGTCGTTGTTAGCACATATGCACATATCGCTTCAAGTTTCGCATTTCATTGCCACCTGGACATCGCATATTCGTCTTAATGCGTAAATATATACTTCCTTATGTGAAAATGAATGTTATGGGAAAGTAATCGCTAAAACTCACGACAGTGGAAGCAATTCATCTTCAATTAGTCTCGAAAAACGATTGAAAAGTTGCTTCGACAGTTATGCAAACTGCAAACCATTACGTAACCATGCGACGTTGTTGGGAAAAAATGAGACCGGTTTTTTTTCAAAAGCGTACTTAATTTGAAATTAGAGTATTTTCATATCATTAGCTGTTGTGGACCCCAATGCGAATCATCTCCGCGTGTTCCAAATGAAAGCTTCTCGTTAAATTTTAAGTTGTATTTTACTGGTATTCATAAAAAAATTTTAGCAAAAATATCACTTCTAATCTCAGTTCAGTTGCTGGAATCCTAGTAAATAGACTGTTAACTTTTAAATGTTTCATTCTTGTCGCTTTCATGGCAAATGATTTGATTTAAACAATTTTCATTTAGCTATCGACGAAATTGTGAATATGATATGCCACTGTCTTGCTGTATTTTGAGAACCCTGCTTTGTTCTTTTTCGGCTGTCCATAATCTTGCCACTGGTATCTAGAAAAAGCTTGACTAATTTTCATTTAGCTATCTAAGCTTGACTAATTCATTTGAAGAGTGAAGGGGAACAAGCGCAGAAAGGCTTCCTCTAGGGTTGTGTAGGGTTTGCTGTTTTTTCGAAAACCGAGAGGGAACAGTGAAAGATCGCTTTGCAACGTTGCATCTCGCATTTTTCGTCAACATCTTTGGTCGTTGCACTTAGCTTCTATGCCTGCCCACTACCAGCAAGCGTAAATCGTTGCCAACAACAAGTGCTTCATGCATCAAAAGTTTGTGACTCCCGTTTGTGACATCAAAAGTTTGTGACAGTCGCGTTCGAAATAGTGTCTACCGACTTCTTTTGAAAAGTGACTT
>JPKZ01000895.1:337049-375121 GCA_000803305.1 Toxocara canis
CCCCATCTATAAAGAATTTCAGCTTTTATTGTTTTTGCTGCAGGCATGACAACATATGGCCAAACGGATCAATCTTTATGAAGTATTTTTAAATGAATTTTCTTTCAGAGTGAAAACGAGAATAGTTTGAATAGTTTTTATGTGGCTTTTCTGTTAACATGGTCGCATCACAGCAACAGACTTGTTTTAAGTGAGGTATTCAACCCACCAATTCAAAGGCTTGAGATATGCGCCCTATCTATTCAAAGGCTTGAGATATTCACCCAACCTATTCAAAAGCTTGAGATATTCACCCAACCTATTCAAAGGCTTGAGATATTCGCCCTACCTATTCAAAGGCTTGAGATATTCGCCCTACCTATTCAAAGGCTTGAGATATTCGCCCTACCTATTCAAAGGCTTGAGATATTCGCCCTACCTATTCAAAGGCTTGAGATATTCGCCCTACCTATTCAAAGGCTTGAGATATTCGCCCTACCTATTCAAAGGCTTGAGATATTCGCCCTACCTATTCAAAGGCTTGAGATATTCGCCCTACCTATTCAAAGGCTTGAGATATTCGCCCTACCTATTCAAAGGCTTGAGATATTCGCCCTACCTATTCAAAGGCTTGAGATATTCGCCCTACCTATTCAAAGGCTTGAGATATTCGCCCTACCTATTCAAAGGCTTGAGATATTGAGATATTCACCCAACCTATTCAAAAGCTTGAGATATTCACCCAACCTATTCAAAGGCTTGAGATATTCGCCCTACCTATTCAAAGGCTTGAGATATTCGCCCTACCTATTCAAAGGCTTGAGATATTCGCCCTACCTACTCAAATGCTTGAGATATTCGCCCTACCTATTCAAATGCTTGAGATATTCGCCCTACCTATTCAAAGGCTTGAGATATTCACCCTACCTGTTCAAAGGCTTGAGATATTCACCCTACCTATTCAAAAGCTTGAGATATTCGCCCTACCTATTCAAAGGCTTGAGATATTCGCCCTACCTATTCAAAGGCTTGAGATATTCGCCCTACCTATTCAAAGGCTTGAGATATTCGCCCTACCTATTCAAAGGCTTGAGATATTCGCCCTACCTATTCAAAGGCTTGAGATATTCACCCTACCTGTTCAAAGGCTTGAGATATTCACCCTACCTGTTCAAAGGCTTGAGATATTCACCCTACCTGTTCAAAGGCTTGAGATATTCACCCTACCTGTTCAAAGGCTTGAGATATTCACCCTACCTGTTCAAAGGCTTGAGATATTCACCCTACCTGTTCAAAGGCTTGAGATATTCACCCTACCTGTTCAAAGGCTTGAGATATTCACCCTACCTGTTCAAAGGCTTGAGATATTCACCCTACCTGTTCAAAGGCTTGAGATATTCACCCTACCTGTTCAAAGGCTTGAGATATTCACCCTACCTGTTCAAAGGCTTGAGATATTCACCCTACCTGTTCAAAGGCTTGAGATATTCACCCTACCTGTTCAAAGGCTTGAGATATTCACCCTACCTGTTCAAAGGCTTGAGATATTCACCCTACCTGTTCAAAGGCTTGAGATATTCACCCTACCTGTTCAAAGGCTTGAGATATTCACCCTACCTGTTCAAAGGCTTGAGATATTCACCCTACCTGTTCAAAGGCTTGAGATATTCACCCTACTTATTCAAAGGCTTGAGATATTCACCCTACTTATTCAAAGGCTTGAGATATTCAACCTACCTGTTCAAATACTATTTCACGTTTATCCACCGCACTTCCAGGCGCAACTTTCTTTTCGTTTTCCAACCTTTAATTCGCATCGAACATTTCGTCTCAGTTTCCAGCTTTCGATTCTGCAAATGATAAATCATTAATCCATTTAGGTTTTAGTCGGCATGCGCAGTGACTTGCAAAGCAAATAATTCAATGCACTGCGGGTCGTAAGACCAGTTACAATTTCATTTTTAGTCGATCCTCGCTCATCATTTAGTTCATTTGCGGACGTCAGAGAAAGTTTATGCAGAGATCAATCATTTCAATTTTTGCGGCGATTATTTCAAAATTTTTGACACGGAACTTTTGTGGTAATTATAATTACATGCATGCTGTTTATGCTGTTTCCGTTGTGGGCAGCGACCGATAAACAAATTTCGGATTTTGTCGACAAAAAACACTTGAGTTTTGAGTAGATATCGATCTAGGTTTGCACTGTTTTCTTCTCATTTGAGTGTCGCAGTCCAGTGCAGTTAAAGACCACGTGAAGTAGACGTAAAACCCATATGACGCGAAAAGGGACGCAGATAGCACAATTATAGATAGTGATCCTCTTCAGGCCCTGTACGTTGAAACGTGTGCCTAATTGAGGCATTTTAGTGAGCATTCTAAGAGAGGCAGTGTTCTCTATGGAAAATTATGGTGCACGTTATGCCAAGTAGGTAATACTAAGTCAAACCTTTCATTCTGCCTTAAAACTGCATTTATCCAGATAAACATTATCAAGTTCAGTTAATTGTTTTTTCTCCCTCAGATGCATTTAGCTCCCGCTTATAGTTTAGAAGATGATCATAATCATTCAGAGGTGTTTTACAACATTTAAATCGCAAATTAAAATGGCATGAAGCATCAAACCGTACTCGTTGTCGTGCGTGTGAACGCAGTAAAACGTATGTTAAGATTATCAAAGCATGTGAGTTATAGTTGAGTCCCTAGTTCAAATTATGCGCCCATTTTGTTGGCATCGTTGTTTTTGCATTAATCCAGCTAGTGACACATCATTTTGGATGGATAGCATTTTGGATAGCAACTTTTGAACAAAGGTTTACATAGGATTTGATGGTGGAAACCGTTTTGAGAAAGCGATTCTTTTCATTCTAAAACATCTTAGATTGGGAAAAGATTATGTGGTGAATAAAATGTTATTTCCTGCGAGGAACGCTGTTGACGAAAAACAATGGAATTTTGGTAATGTAACTTCACCATAATTGTGCAAGTTTTTTGAAAATAATTTGCATCGCGTTGCATGTGTGTGTGCTAACCTTATAACAAGAATTTTGGTGTCAGCTTTATGAATGGCTTTTGAAATGAACGTGAGTGGCGAACAACCATGGAAGCTTTTTTTTTTGCGTATTTGGACGGAAATTAGCATGTAATTCAATTTGGCGTTTCTTTTTTTATCTGCGTAGATTGCGTTCGCAAAGCAGCGTATTGAAAAATATCGTATACTGCTGCGCAAGTCGACTATGGATAAGCTTGTGTATGCTGAGCAAGGCAGCAAAAAGTTTTATGTGCGAGGTGCAGCTTACGAAGCCGTCATCAGTCAGCGCGTTTTATCTCCAAAACGTTTACCTTATGATTTCAGAATAGTGTAAATTTGGTTGACGTTTGTAATTTTAAAAAAAATGTTGCATGCTAAGTGTGGCACGTGAGTGGCGAACAACCATGGAAGCTTTTTTTTTTTGCGTATTTGGACGGAAATTAGCATGTAATTCAATTTGGCGTTTCTTTTTTTATCTGCGTAGATTGCGTTCGCAAAGCAGCGTATTGAAAAATATCGTATACTGCTGCGCAAGTCGACTATGGATAAGCTTGTGTATGCTGAGCAAGGCAGCAAAAAGTTTTATGTGCGAGGTGCAGCTTACGAAGCCGTCATCAGTCAGCGCGTTTTATCTCCAAAACGTTTACCTTATGATTTCAGAATAGTGTAAATTTGGTTGACGTTTGTAATTTTAAAAAAAATGTTGCATGCTAAGTGTGGCATCAAGAGCACTCCCAATACAATTGCCAAACCTTTGCATCGTTGAAGCATCACTTGTAGTGACCTACGTCACACATCATAGACCATCTTTCAGTCCTAAGTAAATTTCTGTATGAATACCCAGCATGTCAAATTTTTATGCAAACCAGGTAGAAAAGCTTTTGCATCCTCGGTTTCTGCTTTTTTTCTAGTATTACGACGGACCCCTCCAATACAGTAGAAATGGTGAGATGACGCGAATGTATGACTGAGGTCGTTGACGTTTGCAGAAATTTTCCGAGGGATGATCCAGTCAAATCATCTAAAATTAACTAACTGTCGAGAGCTTGCAGCTCGTCAAAATTGAAAACTAGTAGGCTTCCATTGTTTTGAATCGTCCTTGTTGTATGCGATTGACGCTGAATACCGCTCTTTCCCTGCTACTCCAATTTCAGCTAAGTTTGGGGCAAGGCGAGAAAAGGTGGTAGAAAAATACGCTGTGAATCAAGTAGAAAAAACTGGCTTTTTTCATTTCTTCCCGGCCGCTTTTCATTTCTTCTTGTGCTTTTTAGCATTTGAAACTCTAAACTCCGTTCGCTTCCATATTCGACTGCATACCAACTGAAAGCTTAATTCTTCAGCTGAAATCTCAGCGTATCACAGTCTTTAAGGAGTTCTTATTTGAACGACAAAAGTTACGGTGTCGTTGCGTTCTGTAACATTTACGTTCGAGCAAAAGCACTGCCTCGTTGGTTTGTTAAATGGATAAACAATTATGGCCAATGATTTCTGTACACTTCATTGACGTTATTTCAAAGCTTTTTCGAATATTCAACAGTTTTGCTCGCATGAGTGTTCCTCTGAGCCACAAAAATTGTCGAAATGAAACACCGAAATTTCTCATTTCCTGCGCAATGCTTCCACTTCATTACCTTGCGCAGTAAAATACAGCTGTTTAGCAGTGTAGTCGACATTTGCCCGCTACTGCATAATATATAATGCAGTGATGACGTAAATTGGATATTGGGCGCCCCAGCTGAGTTGCCAAGGGGAACGGTTGCCGTTGAATTGCAAATCGCACCGAAAACCACTTGTGCGTTGTTGGAGCGCATTTTTGTTGATTGCTTTCCGGGAAAACTTGTTTGCAAATGCTCTTCATCAAAGAACCAGTAGCCTGCATGCATCAAAGCTCGCACTTACTCTAAACAAACAAAAAATAATCGGCAGTGTCATTCTGCGTTCAAAAATTAAAAAAAAACAAAACAAGTCACTCATCATCCTCGCCCCTCCTCTTTGGCTAGTCAATTTCTCGACGCATGGAAGCGAAAAGCCTGCAGCATTCTGCGTTCAAAAATTTAAAAAAAACAAAACAAGTCACTCATCATCCTCGCCTCTCCTCTTTGGCTAGTCAATTTCTCGACGCATGGACGCGAAAAGCCTGCAGCAGTGCAAACGGCATGGTTCAAAATTTATCGATTTTAAGATTTTTGACTTCAGTCAATTTCTCGACGTATGGACGAGAAAATGCCCGCAGCGGTTCAAACGGCATCGTTCAAAACCTATCGGTTTTTGACTTCAACTCTTCTTTCACATGATCTAGTTCAAAGTTCGCTTATCTCCTATTTGTTCAGCGTAGACGACGGATTCAATTTAACTCCCTTCGGAAATTTTTCGCCCGGCATGAACTGTTTTAAAAACATTAGATATTTGCAAGTTAGCTCATGCAACTTGTTTACAAATCCGTATGTGCAAAATGTTTGCAAAGAAACAAACCAGCGAAAAGGCAGCGATGCTTTATCAGCCATAATAATAGCGCTCAAAATGGGCGCTCTTTAGATGGAATTCGTAGAGATTTGCGTTCGCAATACTCATTTACTTTTTGTGGCACCGCAATTCGTTCTTGTATTAGAATGCGAGCAGCAGCTGCTCTCTTGCAAATTGCTTTTGTGTATGCGCATTCTATTTTGTATAAATTGATAATGTCGGTTGTTAACAAAGACGAAAAAATATTTACATGAACATGTAATAGGGCATCCAATGAGGACTGGTCGCGTGTGGAAAATGCAACAACAAAAATATTTGTATGAAAATTTATGTGCCATTTTCAGTAAGAGCAACGAAGAGAAATTTTTTGGTTAATTTCTTTCGTCCACCTTCTTATAGGTCGCTCATTATAGCTTCATTCTAGCTTACTGAGAATAATTGCTTCACAGTTGTCATAACCGCCGACTAAACTGTGTTATTTTGACGTTTTTCTTGGTCTTGTTTCTATCAGAATAATTTTTATGGAATGAATTTTTTTGCTTTTACAAGCTGCTGCTTATAATTGAAGTTTAACCACGTCGAGTGCAAAGGAAATCCTTATAAATAAACCCTTGGTGGAATTACGCCTAAGGTGACAGTTCCCTGTACTGTCAACAGAGAGTTGACGGATGATGGCGATCGTCATGAGATCTGAATGGATTTTCTGTTTTCGAATGGTTCTTTATTTTTCTAAAATGCCCTCTACAGTTGCTGCAAGCTTCATAGATGCGTTCGTTTAATGCCATTCGACATTTACAATGTTTTATGCTTAAAAAAACAAGACCTCACATGCATCCGGTCAGGAGTTCGACTCCATCTGGAGGCCACTGGTGTTTCGTTCCTTTGTGGGTGGGATGAATTGATAACGATTTACCACAAGATCTATTGATAGGCAGACTTGATGACTCTGTAATGTGCTTGAGTGAAAAATGCATAAAAACGAGTTCGCCTTAATTGATTTCTGCTGCCGACACTTTTTTGACCATAACAGCAACTAGTTTTGAAGAGTTATTCTCATGCTAATGTCCGAAACATCCTTCGCAAAGACATGGGAATTTACCAAGATTTCCTGAAAAATAAAGCAAAGAACGGTCAGTGGTGGCGATAAATGTTGCACATTTTCGCTGTTAGTTGGGCTCAGAAACAATCAAATAGTTGACATTACAAGTTCATGTCTGCTATCCATCTCGAAATTTATGTTCGAAAATAACGAAAGAATTTAGCTTGCAAAATGTGCAAATTTCAAACAGTGGAAATTTCTGCATTTTGCTCATTTTTTGGATTTTTGCAGCAAAACTTCAACTGATTTGCGTCATCGAATTAAATCACATGATCGGCGCACCGAAAATTGCG
Organism: Toxocara canis; assembly: GCA_000803305.1. Lineage (NCBI taxonomy): Eukaryota > Metazoa > Nematoda > Chromadorea > Rhabditida > Toxocaridae > Toxocara > Toxocara canis. The sequence continues at coordinate 343,915 of JPKZ01000895.1, forward strand.
CAACTTCAACCAATGAGTCGTAGCTTTTATATTCGCAGACAAAAACGATTATTAAGCAATTGTTGGATATATGCGGTGCCTGTCAGTGTGAACAGTGAGGAAAATTATTATTTTGGAATATGAGCACTTGCTGATGAAGATGAAAGCAAAACTCTTGCTTGATCTGATACGATAGGGATTTTGGACTAGTTGAGTGATGTTATGATCGTAACACTCGTCCACTTTGAAATTTACAAGCAAATTATGTATTGGGCGCAGACAGATAGCCAACCAATACCGTATATGTTTTAGTCAGTAGTCTCACCAGCTCATACACATTCCATTAGCGCTTAACGCGTACACGTTTAGTATGCAGCTAAAAACGTTCATTTGTGAAAGTGGGCAATTTCGATCAAATTTCTTTACATAAGCGATGTTTACAGGAATATATATGAATGTAGCACAAATTGCCGAGCGTAATTTGGAGCAGTTAACATGGCTTATAACTTTGTGTCACTTATTCTTCCATTTCGTTTCTTCATTTTTTCAAATTTAAAAGCTTACATGGTTTGCACGAAAAAGAAATTGAACGCATTGGATGGGCACAGAAGAGCGTCTGTGGTGTGCCCGGATCGCTGCTTATTTTTAGGTCTCATAAAAATTGCATGGTTGTCTTTTTTTCTCATTTTGCTCACACATTTTTGAAAAAAGTTTTTTTAAAAAAATTACATTTTCTGCGTCCTCCGCGAATTTATCTCTTCTGATCTTATGGGCATCTTTCAAAATTTAAACAATTCTATTCCTTAGGGAACACAGAGAACATTGAATGGTGCAGACGATTCCACTGAACGAGCTCATGCTAGGAAGCTGAGTGGGAACTCGCCAGACAAACGAGACGAGGGAGAAGATTTATTGAAGAAGGTGTTCAAAATGACTTAAGGAGATTGACCAGGAATCAACAAATCTAGTTGCGCTTGATCTAAACCAACTGGTGACCGTCGAAATGATCAAACACGTCATTCATATATCAGCTTTTCGCTTTTGTAAGCAGTTAGATTTTATGAGTTGGACAGCAGAACATATCAAAAGCTGTCAGTGTTGAGGGAAAGCACGGTTTAACCGAGACTTGCCAGCATAATGAACCTAGACAGTTGAAATGTTTTGAGTAGTTCAAGATAAACGTAGCGAAAAGCGCGATGATCATGCGTCGCCGAATAGGTTAGCACTATTGGCAGAGACGTAGCGTCGTCAGCGTTCGTCTTTCGTTGCCGTCTTTCCCCTCCCCCCTACTTTTTTGCCTGTGCATACGAATTTCAGTGGTTTGCATTAAAAATTAAGTTTCACGAGCCGATAAGGAAAATGTTCACGAGTCAGTTTTGGAAATTGCAGTTTTTCGAATCGTTGAATTTCGACAGGAGTTACCAATTTTTTAAAATCTCTCTAGGAACTTTGAAGAAATTCAATAAGCCTTGCAGTTTTTAAGCTTTACGAAAATAATCTAGTCCGTTTTCAGTTTCGAAAAAAATGGTGAAATTAGTTTTTCTTTTCAGATTTTGCAAAGAATTTGAAAGAAATTATTTAAGTTTCTAATGTTCCAAAAGGTTTTCGTGGATTCATCCAATTTTTAGTAATTCATAAATTCGAAAAATTTAATCCAAATTCTTCAGTTGTTTGTTTGGTCGGACGCTGAAGGATTCTCGGGAAAATAATTCAATCGCATAAATTTTGACAAGATGAAAAGCAGAAGTTTGCCGTACGGATGCAACGAACTTCAAAAAAAAAAAGTGCGGCCATCAATCTCGGCGGTGACGCTGTTTGTTGATTGGCCGGCTCGTTGATATAGGAAGGGATCATGGTCTTTTTGTTGCTCAGCTACCCTTTTGCGGTCTAAATATTCATTCATCAGCTCGCCTCCTTTTTTGGTGGATAACAAACGAAACTCGGACACTTCTTCCTTTCTCTTCAAAAGATGGGATTACATTGGTGCGAGCATGAGGTGATGTTACGCCTTTCAGGGGAACTAGGGCACGAACTAGCAACAAAAAATAGGGACGACCTTTTAGGAAAACTCATTTCGCTACGGAAAGAAAAGTCCGATCGAATCTATTTAATTTTTTTTGACACTGAACGTTCCTTAGATTTTTGTCTTGTTCACTTCGCATTGCCATTGCCATGATGCAACGCTGCAGTCGAAAGCGGTCTTAGCTGACAGTACGGTATGGATCTGCCAAGAAGTTTATTAAAGTCGTTAAATAAAGACAATCAAGTGTTGCTGAAGAAAACGAGAATGAAAAAAACTGTAGACGGACAACCGTTCGTTGGCTGCTGTTAGAAAGTATTTGTACATATCTTTTATGCAAGGCACAGTAAGTTTAGAAATAATCGGTAACATTACGTAATTACGTCATCCATTGTCAGTTTCTGCAAGTTTTTACTTCACCTCATTAGCCGCCTGGAAACATGCAATTTTCACTGCCGCATGATGGTGATGGGAACACACGTGTGCTGACGTCATCCGTGTGAAGCCATTGGCAGAACTTGGTCTAAAAATGTGTTCATAAAGCATGAAATGAGCTGTTCTTGGCCAGCTTCTTCAATATGACACCATATAGGCATGCTTCATATGGTCCGGCAGAAGCGTAACAAAATCTAGTTTACACATTTCCTTCTTTCTTTGTTCTCATAAATTCCAGATAAATTTCAAATTCGTTTCGGCGCGTACACCTATCTCTGTAAAGATGAAAGTTGATGCAACGGTCCAATGAAAACGCCTATGGAGTCAGCAGTGGAAGTCGATTGCTTTAGTTTGCTCGTAAAGTTAGAAATGTGCCATAGGTTGGGTGGACTAAATTGGATCTCACTAATGCGAAGAATTCGGTAGGTATGAAATGATTTTCTGAACTCTAGCTGGTCAGAAACCAACATGAGCACTGCGTGAACGACCTAATAAACGCTAGGTTTTCTCACAGAGCTGCAGTTTTGCACGTAAGTCGCTTCAACAAGCCAGTTGTTAAGGGCCACCTTGAATGTCTTGTGGCACAACTCGGACGAGGTGATTCTGGAGGCGTTTTTCTGCATGTGAGATGATTTTTGGAGCTGTGATGATTCATGTGCGTCCGTGTTTAACGGCTCAGAAAAGATGTCATTTTGGCAACGCGATCTTGTTACACTATTCAGCGTACGAGGATTTACATGCGCGTTTAAAAGCGACAGCATGCGACACGGTGCGACAAGACGTGCAAACGACGTCGACAACAACAGCGATGCTAGCTGCAGTAGGACAGCGGTCGCAGTGGCAACAACAGCAGCGAAGTGGGACGTGTGCGCGTCTGGCACGATTATTGGCGAAACGAAAGTCGGCGAGTGGAACGCTAGCTCTGAAAACTTGCTAGCAAGTTGGTGGCAGTAGCAGTTTCGCATGAGCTAAGGGCGCCACTTTGAGAAATGCGTTCCACACATTCGCGCACAAAAACGACTCCCATGCATGTTGGCAGACACCATTACGAATATTGTCCTTGCTACTTTCGTTGTTGTCTGCAGCCAAACTGGCGGGCTGACTTTGCAGTCAACAGACAAAAACATGTGAAGCGCATCCAGACCACAGCCCACAACCCTTTTATTTATTTCAGATGCCTGCACAGAGCCGATTTGATCAGCTGACACAGACTTGGTTAACAAGGCGCGCGCTTTCTAACTCTTATTTGACTTCCATATTTCTTTTGTAGTTAATTTAGCTTGCCGCTCAACGGACTGTTACAAAATTTCTTCTGTTTGAGTCGCCGCCAATAGGAGGGTATCAGAAGACCTCTCTTTTGAATACCAGGGACACTCAACGCTGCAAACAAATCCCGCATTGGTGGTGAGGGCAGGTTACCTGAAGTCTTCGAAAAAATTCCAAGTTCTCTCCAAAAAAGCCTTTAATAAATGACAGATGGTGTAAGGTTGTCTTAAGCAAATGCATGTGACAGCGCCATTCCATGGGACGGAAACTTCAGAAAAGCTTCGAAAATGGCTAGTGAAGGACGCTTTATGAACGGCTGCTCGCCAGATATTTGGGAGAACGAATTTTCAGCAAGCCAGTTGTGAGACAGCTAGAAAGAGGTGTTCTCTGCAACTGATCTAACGTTTCTTACCCACTCTCCATGTTCGCGTCACCTATTCGCTCTCATAAGCAAATGCATGTGACAGCGCCATTCCATGGGACGGAAACTTCAGAAAAGCTTCGAAAATGGCTAGTGAAGGACGCTTTATGAACGGCTGCTCGCCAGATATTTGGGAGAACGAATTTTCAGCAAGCCAATTGTGAGACAGCTGCGTCGGCTAATATATGGATGTTTAGTTACGTACGGTTGGTTAGTTTGAGTGCTTTCATCGCTTATTTCTAGTGAATTAATTTTTTTTTTTTTAAATGATTCCAGTTGATCTCGACAAGAATTAGAAAGAGGTGTTCTCTGCAACTGATCTAACGTTTCTTACCCACTCTCCATGTTCGCGTCACCTATTCGCTCTCATTTAACAACATATTCATGGCACCATGAATTGCTTTAGAACAAAATCTTACGGTTTCAGGCATACTTGTAGGCAGACAAGGAGGCAAAGGATATGTAAAACCTTCTCATATATATGTAAAACCTTCTCATATGTAAAACGTTATAGTTATACCTAGGATTTATAACTAGGTGACGAGTGATCGGCTGTCATTGCCCAATTAGACGGGCAACGAAGGTTTTTGAAGTGGAACAAAGCAAGTGAATTGGCCGCCACATCAAGTGACTTTCGCTACGTATATGAACAATGACCGAACCTGGAAGCGAAGCGCTCGCTTGAATAAAGATCGTTTGCCATGCGAAGGCTTTCTTTTCTTCATTGTTCTTTAATAGTACATATGTCGAAAGACGTACTGCCGTCTAGACAGGCTGGTGTTACGTGGTGCTTATGTACCCCCAGCTAACTTTTTTTTACATCTAAACATTTCACAAAAACGAAAAATTTTATTACTCAGCGCGAAAAAACAAACGTAAGATATGAATGTTGCCCAGCCCCTTCAAACATGCTTCACTTCCATATGAACAGTTTTAATACGAGGTGGTTGTGTAATTCGTGAAATGTTACGTTTCATAAAGTTGTTTTGAGGGTATTTCAAAAATGTTTTGCGAAGCGTTGTTGGGATTCAACGCTTTAAAAAAGAAGAATCTGCAAACTATCGCGCAGACATCGTAATGGCTTACCAGGACAAATAAATGCGATGGGAAATGAAGCGTGCGCTTTTGAGACTATGGCACTTTTTGGGTACAGGTACACGCTACCGGAGCCAGTGTGACTCTACAGCTTCCTTTAATTGCTATTAGTGACTGTGCTTCATATCAGCTTATTCCTCTTATCAATTATTCGTCGCATTCAGTTTCCACGTAATCAGCGAGAAAGCACATTATTAGTATAGCATTCTTTGATGATAAGCGCACTCCTAAACATGCAGAGCACTTTAAATAAACGGACTCTTGCCATATGCGCTGATAAAATTTTGCCAAAAAACTTGTGTTTGTGCTCTCCACCAGATGTTTGTGCTCTCCACCAGCTCTGAAAGTCTCTAGTTTTAAACTTTCTTCAATGGACTTTTTAATGTATGAGTTTACGGGGTGAGCTGAGGGCGGCAAGGATAAGGGTCTCATACTCGACCTTCGCTTTGGTTCAGTTCGGGTAAATAGAATGTCTGATCAAAACACGCACGAAACGCTGCTGGCTGATCTGCATTCACAACATTTTTTGAGTTCCATGCATTATGGTATGAACATAACTCAGCCATCAAGCTAGCGCGTCTAAAAGAGGAAAACTAAAAAGGAAAGAACTCCTTTAATTGTTTTCCGTTGCATAATACGATACAGGCGGCAAATGGTTGCGTGATGTAATTGCGACGAGGATTTTTTTCTCTTGAATTTCCTCACAGCTATTCACTTTCGACAAATACGCTGTGGAATCTTTTGAGACCGTGGTGATGAGCAGAACTCTTCGTTGTACCTCATCAATAATTTCGAACACTCATCCAATGAACAAAAAACATCTCCTTTAAGTAAGCAATTGTTTCATCGCTCCAATAAGCATAGGATTTTTTGGTTAACCCAGTAGAAAATAAATCTAGCCACTTCAGAACGTTTTTTGAGTACAGAAATAGGTCAATCTTGCAATTAGTACTCGCATGTAAGGGATTCTTCAAGGAATGACGATTCGAAACCACAAGTAAAGCAGTGTGAGGGGGAAGTATATCGAAACAGGTGGGAAGGGGTGAGAGGATGAACTGACAACGACCGCACTCATCTCCTGAAGTTGCAGATGTAACGCGCTGGGTTACATCGCACAATATGCGCCTATTTTCCCAATCATCCCCACCCTCTCCGCCTCTTCGCCGCCCTCCTCGTATGCTGGTTAATAATATGAGTACGAGAGACCCCTGAAAGGGTGCGGATCGTTATGAAACTTTTAAACTGTGTGTTTCACTGCCGAGCTCATGGTCGTTTACTGTGTTTCACTGCCCAACTAGGAATGAAACGAAGAATGGCACGGACAAAAAGATGACTGGCTCAAGAAGAGAACGCTAACGAATATTCTATGTAAATGCACCTTTTAAAACATTCGAAGCGCAACGTCAAAAGCGCAGCACATTTAATAACTTCCTAATACCAAAATTTCCCTTGAATACAACATATCAAAATTAGGAGAGCGAGGTTCAGGATAGGTCAGGATAGGCGAATTTTTCGTCTGGAAATTTTTCTCACATAAGAATATTGCAGAAAGTTTTCAATCTCGGAGCACAGTTCAAATAAACTTTCACATGTATGTAAGGGATGCTTTCTCCTTTTAAGATAGATCTGTGATTAGTGCAACTTATTATTATCCCATTTTAAAAAATTTTTGTTATTTTTAATGAAGCAATATAGATAGACAGATGGGTCAACGAAATGAGATTTGAAGTTTTTTTTTCAGTTTTAATGACTCATAAGGAGAACCCTGAGGCGATATGCGCAAAAGGCGGTAAACTAGACGCCGCATATCTCCGATCGGATCACTGCGCCTAAAAAGTCTTGTTGTGTTCTCTAAAAAATTGCCTTCGCGTATCGCTCGACATGAAATGGATCAAGTTTACTACTAAAACTCATTAGGAACTTTTTTCGAACTGAGTTTCGCCCTTCTCTGCTCACCACGGTAATATGGAAAACTTCGACTTGCTTTAATCTTTGCAACAATAACGACCACAACACTGCGCCAGTGAACGATTTGCATATGATAATGAGAGCGCCGTCGGCATTGACCCAAACCCTCTCTCTCTTTCTCTCCCTGCATATGCGACGGTGTGACAAAACGTTAGAGTGAGCGCTGCGTTGACGGCGCTCCTCAAGCGTGCAACCAAACAACGATCGAGCAGCTGGGCGTTGTTTGGAGAAAGTGCACTTTTGCAGAATTTGTGCAAAAATTGCGGCCAGCAGCAAGTGATTTTGCAGACAGTCAGTCGGCTGTCCGAGAGGGGCGACGCTTCAATAGGAGCGCTCCTGACCAACCGAGCAGGTACGCGCGACGACGACACCCGACGCTGAGCGCACTCGCTCGAGCACTCATTGAACCTCGACCGCTTGCAATTGCTATCTATCACGGTTTCTAGTTAGCATTTCATGCTCTCCTCAGTATCACTCATTTCACAGTCCTGCAGCGTTTGCGTTAAAATCATCATGCATTATTCGAACCATAATGTGGCCGCACTGTAGCAATCGGATTCAAACCAGTTGAAGCATCCTTCATCCTTATTTAACAAATTACTTTGATGCGTTTAAAGTATGGCCACCTCTGGGTTTGCTTGAGATGAAGTACGTTTGCTTCGCAGTTTTCGAATATCCGTTCTGTTCTTTCAGCCCCGCAGTGCACCCGGAATGTTATAGTTTTGCGCAGGCTGCACAGTGCTGTGCTGAACAACGCATCCACAGCGAATCTTGCAAATCCAGGCTTGCGGCCCTGATAGTGTCGAATCTCTTCCTTTGTGTCGAATACCGTTGAAGTGACTCGTAGCCTTCGAAGATGAACTGTAAATACTGATGAAAAACAGTTGGCATTCATTCAGAGAGATATTTGGCATTTGTCCGTTGTTTACGTATAATATCTAGTAAATGAGCTAATCGAATTTGGTTTACTGCACGATTTCATCTTTGAAAGCACAACGACAACTGTCCATAGCTGCTATACCGAATGAGAAAGCGAATTCACGTTGCGCCCTGCGGAGGAATATTCGGCTGGATTGGTTTAAGCACACGTGCGCATCAGTATACGCACTTGTATTAGTTTGCAGAGGAATGTTGTCATATATATGTGATAGTTGCTTCGAGACAGCAAAAAAGTCACAGGCACGATGGCGTTTGTGAAGGAAGGGACAAGAGAACATTTTTTTCCCAGTGGCGCGGAATTTTTAGCAAAAAATTCGAAGGAATTAATTCTAAAAACTTTGCTTCCTAATTATGCTAAAGTCATTCAAATGCTGTTTTTTGCAGTTGACGAAAATTTTTGAAAACCTCCGTAAAAGTCATAGGTGATACCAGGGCACGCAGTTTTCTTTGACCACAATTTTCCTCCAGGAAATACTGAACCTGGTTGTTAGTCACGTAAGCGACCGGTCACCACCCCATCCGTTGTCTAGCAACCCAACTAACTGGCCGTGTAGTTCTTTCGTTAAGATTTTTCACAGGGAGGAAGGATGCAGGAAAGAGCTGTTAACCCCATCTAATGGTTTTGTTACGGTAGACCAAGAAATAGAGTCATGAGATGACGAAGTAAAAGACAAACAGACACATACCGTAAGTAATGGCTAGTTTTGTCGTTTCTTAACCTCGGAACTGAGCAGTAAACGACTGTGCAGTGCAGTTATTTATTTCCACGGATTTTGTTTTGATATCTCCTAAGTACCACTGTTCCCAACAGTTTTGAACCCAGTCGGGGTGCTGTTGAAGGTATCAAATATTCACTGTTTCTCCTGTTTTATGCAACGAACATTTTCAATGTTTTTTTAATGAAGTAAAGCTCTCACATATAATAATTCAGCCACATACTATGAAAATTTCAAATTGCTCATGACACCAACTTCGTGCATTGAGGAATGGTCGCTTTTTATGTTATCTCACTGCTGTGTTATCTCACTGAGCAAGTATCGTTTACATTGCTACGATGGGATGTCCGTTTTAGCGCTCACCTTACGTGTCAGCTAAGCAGTACCACAAAAAGTTCAGTTCGCAATGAGATAGTCTGTTTTTCCTTCATATTATGGTGTTTTTGCTACGCCCCGTGCAGTTGAACACGCTGACGAATAAGCGTTCGCTGGTATTGACGCGCTTCTGCCAACGTGTATTGTTTTGGTACGCCGAGAAAATGTTTTTTTGAAACAAAAGCTTTTTCTTTGTGGACGCCTTATGCTAGCATCCTTTTATCTATGAGTTTTATAATTCATGGTTCTTTGTCAAGCTGTATAACAAGGATCAAATTCGCTGAAGCTGTCACATGCTCAACATTACAATGCGATGGCCAGGTGAGTAAATTTGCGCGTATTTTCGACACTTCTGGTATCGTTGCGAAATTCTTCAACAAGCTCTGCATGGAGCGCAGTTTCTCATCAGTATGTTGCGCATTCAAAAATATTCTCATGGAAGCGTGAGAGTTGTCACATGCTCAACATTACAATGCGATGGCCAGGTGAGTAAATTTGCGCGTATTTTCGACACTTCTGGTATCGTTGCGAAATTCTTCAACAAGCTCTGCATGGAGCGCAGTTTCTCATCAGTATGTTGCGCATTCAAAAATATTCTCATGGAAGCGTGAGAGTTTTGTAGAGGAGAGACGAAATTTTGCGTTATCTGCTATCAGCATCGTTCTTATGCCAGGTTGTTAAGCATTCGTGCAAGGCGTTCGGGTCTCTCTAGTACCATTTGCTTCCGGTTTGTTATGTTTCGTTTATTCTCTTCGGTGTTTAAAGAATGGTTGGTACCACTCTTACAGTGCTCATTTTGCTTATCTACAATTACACAGATTCCTTCCTATAAAACTTGTATGAAATGAGTGTTCCATTCGCTCACGCTTTGTAACGTTGTGTGTTTGACTTCTTCCAGTTCTGACTGTTGAGATTTTGCTAGATTTCTTTGCAGTGCTTAAGAAAAATAAGCATTCATGATGAAAAGGTTTTTGCAGCGCTATTTTATTTATCTGCGTTTAACAATAAGCTAAAAGATGAGGTAAAATAGTTGCAACATCTTTGCGCAATAAGTAGGAAGAAATGAGAGTAACCTGCCACCTTTCTTTTGCTTGAAAAGAAGCTAATTGTACATCTCTTCATTTTTAAGGTTTCCATATTCGCTGTTTCCGGTTGCTTTTCGAATACTGAATTTAATATTGCTTCATGACTTCAGCAGTTGGTATATATTTCTTACTTCTCGTCAGATGATATACACCGATAGTCGATGGGACGTGTACAAGACAAATTGAACGTGTTTTCTTCTTTAAACGACTGATAAAAACGTAATAAGCTGAAGTATGCTTTTGAAAACAAAACAAAAACAAAGACCGTTCTGGAAGTGTCTGCATAAATTCTAAAGATTCGAATTTTGTACAGGCACTTCCAAAACATAAATTCGAAGGAATGATGCCTCAACGTTGTCGTCCTTCTTAGGAAGCGAACGAACGAATGACAAAGTATTGGCCGACGCTGTGCTGCAGGCTGCACGTTAAGAATCGTTCATTCGTTTAGTGCTTTTGTGTTGCGACGTAACGGCGATCCTAATTGTTTAGAGAGGGAACAACTGGGCGGCAGTAATGCGAACTTCGGTTTGCGACTGTTGATGTCCTTCCGTGTTTGTGGGCATGGCTCGTCGTCGTCGCTTGCAGCCGTCGCGGTTTGGTCGCTTTCGAGCCTGTCAACACGCCATCCGCCGAAGTGATCTCTCACCGTCGACGTCGAATCAGAAATTGATCTCTTCGTTTGTTGCAAGCGTCGCCTCTCATAAGCAAAGTGATTGCGCGTGCAACCACCAACTCGAGAGGCACAATGGTCCACGGATTTGTGAGCAGACACTCAAACAGCACATCCCCGACTAGCCAAACAAAAACACGGATCGATTCTGGACCTATTGTCTAGCACTCTTCCTACTTGTTTTTTTAAATGTTTCTAATGAACTGATGACTGTACGATTGCAGCGTTATTTGAAGAAACTGAAAGCAAGAAATTTCGCTTAATTTATTTGTGTGAACCGATGTTGCTGCCACGTAATGCGGACACCGGTGACCCATGAATATTGTCAGACGCCAGTGCGATTAGCCACATCTAGGAAATCATGAGCGCGTACACTCATGACAGTGAACCTCTCGACTCCGACTTCCAGAATGGGAGATGAAATGTGTTTGGAATCGTTTAGTACAGGCAAAGCTACTGTCATTGCGCAACGTAAAGGCGACGCTTTATGATCAAAGCTATGTGGAAATAAGCATAAATATAAATGTGAATTTCAAATGGCCGGATCCGCTCGACTTTCTTTGAATTAATTATTCAGACTGAAAATTCTGATAACGCATGTTTTCGCTAATCAGTCGTTGGAGATTCTCTTCATTTCTACGAAATCAATATTTTATCGGTGCATGATAAAAATATTCAATTATGCGTTTCTAGTAATTTGCAATTGGCTCCAAGAAGTTCACCGAAAAAAACCGTCGAAGTGAACAATGATCGTTTTGATTCATATCCAGTTTTTCTTGCTGTCTTTTTTTCACTGGCCATGCTCCAACATCGGTCTCTTCGGGCAACAGTCGACATTTCTGCAAAACTCGCAACCGGTTTTTATCAGTAGAAGTTGTGATATAGCTTGTTGTGAGATTGTTCTTCTCTGCGCTGAATTCTCTTCACAGACACTTCAGTATCTGCTTTTCGTTTCTCGATCGAGTGGAGGTGTTGTTGTAGGACGAGAATCATTTTGACACAAGCAACAATGAAACTGGCATCACATTTTCCTTCTGCCGGAAAATTCGGCCAGGTGCCCAATACTAAAGTTGCCAAATCGATTGTTCAATTTTTTTTCGTCGGCATACACTTTCAAATTTGCCTGTTGTCACCACAAAACGCTCGCGCGTCGTCATTCAAATGTGTTTACAATTTTCAATCAGTCTGCAGCTCACTGCCATCGTTTGGTGAATGAAGAGTGCTTTTAGCAATCAATTTGACAACTTCTAAAGCTGGCTGATCTGAAAGGCAGTGACCACAATAACTGGCTCTCAAGTGTCTCTTTCGTTTTAGTTCGTCCTACATTTAATGAAAATTTGTTTTTGAATCCATTTTTCGAGAATTATAACAAAATGCGAGAACAAATTTTTCGAGGGTTAGTCGTCCGAACGTTGAACTTCGAGAAGTTGTTAACGATCTCCGATTTCTTCGTTCTGCTCCACAATACGTCATTTTTCCTGGTGCACATTCTTTACAGTCAATGAAAAATTGAATTTTCGATGAAAAGTTTGCGAAGTATAGCGCAGCTGCACGCTTTATCAAAATATGAGCTGCCCGTTGCGAATAATTTCTAATATTATTAGCTAACAACGCTTCGATCAAAGGCGTATTCGTTTTGGAAGAGATGTGCTCAAATCGAGTGTCTTTTTTGACTTTCATCGTTGGTTTGCTCGTTAAAGGTCGAGCTTGTTACCTTAGACTTTAGCCCGCTATGAACGAAAATGCGTCAGCAACTTTTTGCATGTTTTTGCAAGCAATTTTTTTTCACATTTTAAGAGCACGTTATATGGCATTAGCTTTGCAAAAATGCAGCATGTTTTCTCAAAAGCGGAAAAAGTTTTCTCAAATCGATGCAATCTAAATAAATTGTGGAAAAATTCTCGCTTTTGCATACAAACTTATATGATGTACAAGTGACACGAAATGTTCTTATTTGTAGTTAGCAAGCAGAGATGTGGCGCTTTGTCAACGAGATGAATCGTGCGAATAGCATTCTGCTTCTTTGCCACATTTCTTCATCTATTCGTATGTGCTGTGAGCAGCGAACTGAAAAATGATACAGAGATGCTTATTTTCGTTGGGCAACTCGTAAGCAGTAAAACACGAATAATACTATTGGCTCTAACTTCCTCTGCAATACTCGACCGCCATCACCTTATTTGATCCTCTTTTTTTTTTTCGGTTGTTAGCTAAACACACATTTACTGCTGCTGCTGCTACTGCTTTTGCTGCTCGTATCCGAACCAGTCCATGTTGGGCGGCAATGCTGAAGCTCTTTTTTTGCTGTCGTTAAATAAATCCACGTTATTTTATCTTAATGCGATTCGCTCTAATGTATATCCACATTTGAAATTTTATTTTCATCATTCGGCACCTACCGAAGTTGATGATTTGAAAACTGGTAGAACACGGCCACGTCTCAACAGTTACGTTTGTCAGCTCTTTTTCTTTTCGCCTCTCAATCAGTGTCCCATAAACAACAAGCGTCCATGCACTAATGTGTTTTATAAAATCGAAATGTCAGTTTGCGCAAAAAAAAAAACGGTGATGAATCGGTGCCAAACACCGAACACCGTTGACGTGGCGGGATGTGAAAAAAAAAAGTGAAAACATTTTCTATCGTTCATTCCATCAGCCGAGCTGTTTTCTCGTTGTGCTTTTAACAAATTGTTACCATTCTCATGAAGATGGCCGTAACTATGAATGAAAATGGCTTTACTTGTAAAAATGGCTATAATAGCAAACTGCAAACTGATCAAATCTTATATACTGCTACTCAATGTTCACCACCAACAGTTCTCAGACTCGCAGTGATATTTCATGTTTCTTAGTGTTCCGATGATCTATACACAATAAATGCACTATGAAATTTACAAGAAGTCGATGAGTGGAAGAGGTTATCAGTGTATCGATAGGATCTAAAGACGATCGTTTTGCCGATAAAATAATCACTAAAGTACTATAGGGCAACGCTAATGACGCTTTTTTGTGGAAAAAATCAGCGTCATCATCGCTTTGGTAAATTATCTATGAAACTGGTTATCAATTTAAACAAAATTGGAATTCAAGAAGGCGTTTTTGTATTTGCTTATCGAGTAAATTTCCCCCCAAATAACATGCACCATTCACGTGCGGTCGCTGCACTTGTTCGGTGCATTTGGTCGCTGCAAAAGACGTAAACCACTGCTCGTAAATATCAGTCTAATAGCATTCTGCAAATGCACTATATATCAAACCAGTTGATTGATTGCTTGAGCACTAAGTTGCCTTACTCGAACGGTGCATCTTGCAATGCTGCAAAAACATCAAATGCCTCACTTGAGATAAATTTGGGCCAGCGAACAATGAAGCGGCAACATGGCATACGGTTTTACCAAATTTGATTTACTTTAATAGCAAAAACGAACTGCGTTTGGAAAATTAACTCCAACACGAAAATATCAAGTTAATTTTGCATTCATAACGACGCATGGGTTGCTCTGAATGGTTTCTCATGCTTGCTCAAAGTAATGAGCAAATAAAAGCTGCTTATTCCTATCGCAAGCAGTCCGTTGCAAGCGTTCTACGTGCACTTCAGGTCAGTGGAAGAAATTCACTTGTTGTTGACGAGCACAAATTTAGCGCTGCAAATGTGCACAGATGAATACAAAAAAAAAACATGAAGTTCGTAATGAACTCTCAGCTCTTTTGCCTTTAGATTGAGCAAAAAATTTTGATTAATGTGCACAAACGGTACTGAACAAAAACACGAACTCTCAGTTCTGGGTGTCGTTCGAATGGTTATTATTGCCGTATTGTCTATGGTATACCCTTGTCGATAAAAGTATTCCTTAGCCATACAAACTAGCCGTCATCTTCGCGGAGTCATTCCCGTCGACGGTGTGCAACAGGGTGTTAACATCAGAATTTTGCGTATGCCAGCAATGCTGACTTCTCATAGTTGCATTTGATAATTTTGCATTTGACTTGATGCCACGAACCAGTTCGCTGACGCTAAATCAATAATGTGTCTTTAATCTCATTTGTAGCTAAGAGATCCCGAATTATTTTAAAGTAACTTCTGCCAACCACCACATTTTTAATTCGTTTTTGTTAGGAAAAATGTCGTTGTTAAGAAGTAGTATGTTTAGGCCAAACTACCTCACAAAAAAAAATTGTGGGATTTTAGGGAATTTAGACCGACTAAGGCGTGAGGCCTGTACAAGATCTTGATATGGTCGTTTCATTGCAATGATAATCCATCGAGAAAACGCATCAGTTGTTAAAGAGCGTGGAAAATCTGTAAACATCATATTTATACGCTTTAGCCATGCTTTGGTCAACTATTTGTGTGCATCACTTCCGGTAAAAATATTGATGCGAGCGGAATGATGCGCTATTCCGTGGTGTATATATAGGATGCAAAAGCGTTTAATCGAAAAGAATATTGCTTGCTGGTTGGCCTCGAGGCATTAGGTGGAGGATATTGAGCAAACGCAGCTTATAACTTACGCAGAAAAATAAAAACAACTGAAAGTTAGGGAGTCATATTTAACGACTGGTTCCTTATTAGCATCAAACATATGAGAGAGGGAATTTGGCACAGATTCCGAACGATGTATATTGGGGACATGATAGTAGCACGTTCTAACGACCAAAACGTTCATCCCCTTCTCGCCTCTTTTACGGAGCATCGTCCCGATGCCACCGCTTCGCCGTTGTTTGTTATGCTTTTGCATTGTGCTTTCATGTAAGCACATCAATTAGCATCAAACATATGAGAGAGGGAATTTGGCACAGATTCCGAACGATGTATATTGGGGACATGATAGTAGCACGTTCTAACGACCAAAACGTTCATCCCCTTCTCGCCTCTTTTACGGAGCATCGTCCCGATGCCACCGCTTCGCCGTTGTTTGTTATGCTTTTGCATTGTGCTTTCATGTAAGCACATCAATGAAGCATGCTGTTTTGCTTCTCTCGTTACCTTTCGTGCATCTGCGAACATATGCTTGTGCCTTCTGCTCTGGCCCGAACTGGTGTCCGAGTTTTGCAAGCACTATCGAAAAGAATATTGCTTGCTGGTTGGCCTCGAGGCATTAGGTGGAGGATATTGAGCAAACGCAGCTTATAACTTACGCAGAAAAATAAAAACAACTGAAAGTTAGGGAGTCATATTTAACGACTGGTTCCTTATTAGCATCAAACATATGAGAGAGGGAATTTGGCACAGATTCCGAACGATGTATATTGGGGACATGATAGTAGCACGTTCTAACGACCAAAACGTTCATCCCCTTCTCGCCTCTTTTACGGAGCATCGTCCCGATGCCACCGCTTCGCCGTTGTTTGTTATGCTTTTGCATTGTGCTTTCATGTAAGCACATCAATGAAGCATACTGTTTTGCTTCTCTCGTTACCTTTCGTGCATCTGCGAACATATGCTTGTGCCTTCTGCTCTGGCCCGAACTGGTGTCCGAGTTTTGCAAGCACTAAATGAAGTTAAAAGAGTGTGTCATTCAGTTTTTTCTTCGTAATCTGTCGAGATGGATCAACAGTTCAAAGGGATTTGAATGAGTAAATTCATTGTTAGCAAGCGGATGGATAACCAACAAATAATTAAATAGTAGTCAGATGAATGGCATGAAACAATGCAGCCATAATATAAAGTTGTTGTCGAGGTACACATTTGGTTGTTTGTTGTGGTGAGGGGTGCGCTGGAATGTGCGTTGTGGTTGGCGTATGCCATTTCTAGATGGTGGCATGTCCGCCGAATACGTCACTTGTCTTACCGCCATCACGCTTGTTTGCGATCGTCTTCGTTGTGTCGTGTTCCGGTTGCACCTTCTCTCGATATGCACCCATCCGAAACGTGTGTAGCAAATCAGTACCCTCAAAGTCTGTCGGTATTTTGACCTGATCATATGATAGCCTCACGTTGTCATTTGTTTTACTGCCTTGTCCGTTGATTTTTTGGAGCACTGCTGCTCACAGCTCATTACGAAAATACTAAAATGAAATAGAAATCGAGCCGCTTGTTTATTTGCTGAAATAGCTGCATTGTTCGTATTTAATTGAGGAGGCTAAAGTGGAAATTTACACGTCTATTTTTCACCGTAGAATGTAGCTGGTCTGTCGTTGTTGCGAAGGTCCGACAACTTTAGAGTCGTATAAATACATGAAGCGGAAAAAGGTAGGTGTTGAGGCGTACAACTCGCTTTTTGGTTGGTTCTAGTCGCAGTGGTGTCAGCTGTTTGTCACTCATAAATAGTACTCGTGTTTCGTTTCTGTTGATGGCGTTAAATATCGCAGCTAAGAGTAGACAGCGCTCTAAATCGCGCTTTGCTCTTCATCTACAACAACACTTTTGTACGTGCAAGTCATTTACTCATTACAGATTCGCATATCCCGCTTAAATTTTTGGTAGTTGTACGCAACTGATATTACAGTGCGTCAATTGACTTTTAGCATCGCTATCAAATTGTTTTTGCAAGTGAGGATAGTTCAATTTCAAATATGACTTATTAAAATCATAACGGTGTACTTAATATGCCATTTTTTGCTCAAGCTTAACTCTTTTTCTCGAGCAGTACAAAAGGGAATTGATCGCTAAGAGGTATGCTGTACTTCCCCGTCCGATTTATTTTACGAGGAAGTGTTTCCCGTGATAATTACTCTGACTGCCTATCACGGTGATAGCTTAGTAAAAATTGCCTTTTGAACCGCAATGTACCCATCGTTTGCGTTTCAAGCGCTTCACATTCATTCGTCTTCAGTAAATCGTATCCGGTGAGTGTTTAATGTCACAGTGCAGCAGCAGCAGTAAAATCAGAGTGACAGTGTTTTGCAGCTACTAACAACTGATCAGCGTCTTTCATCGTAAGTATCATGCAGTTTGAGCATAGAATTATAACGGAAATATCTAAAACGAGATGCTTCGTTATTTCGCTACGTTGACTATTCTTTAATAAATTGGATGTTGTTATTCTTAAATGATCAACTTGCGAAACATTCTAGCTTTGGGAACTGCCGTGCACATGGGAGAGAAAGCTATATTGCATGAGGAAGTGTGGTGTACAATGGACGTTTTTCGCATTCATTTGCACACTTTTGCGAGAAATTACGTGCGTGCGGCGTTTGCAACAGCAGTGTGCAGTGCTAACAAAAAAACTTAAAAGCGTTGCAAGTGCGTTTTGAGGTGTGGCCTGTGGCAAGATGTGCATCTTGGCTGCTGGCTGCAAGGCTGCAAACATGCTCGTTGTTTGCGGTGTTGTCGAGCGTTATGCGGGGTGCGCAACGGGTGCAAACGTTCCGATGTACGTAGCCGCATGAATCTGAATCGGCTTTCTCCAACGATCGCACGCACTCATCACGGCATACGGCTGCTGCAAATACTGCTGTCATTTCGCGTCGGCAGCAACGCTAATCACTTGTGGACTACTCGCTGCTAGTTCGCTTTGCTTTTACGCTGCTTTGCTGTCTTGCTGCTGCTGCCAGCACGACAGCCCTGCTCGAATCACTAATCGCCCGGCTTCGATCACCACGGAGCGAGACGTCCTCTCACTTTGCCGCTCCGGCTTTTGCTCAAAATTAAAATTTTTCCAATACACAATCAACCGAAAATCGCTTATCTCTTCGGTGGTCGTCGTGAATCTCCGTTTCGAGCGTTTTCTTTGAACTACGCCTTTCTCGTTTTTGAAACTGAAATTGTGCCTGAGGCAGTGATGATCCAGCGCTGGCTGCCACTAGGCCAGTACACAGCACATCCTTTACCTGACTTGCTTCTTCGCTTTCACAATCGATTTTACTTGAAGGCTGATAACGGTCTGGGAACCCTGCGAAACTGGATTTCATTACAGCAGAAGAGCTAAAAAGTCGGAGTTGCATGGCTGCTTTCTTCCAGAGGTGCAGTATATGATGTTCTTCACCCCCTCCCACCCCACTCCCTCCGCCTAAACGCTGTGGACGATGCTCATAACATCTTGTGTTCCGATCATACAGTGGCATGCTTTTATATGGACTTTTTCAGTTAGTGTGGCTCCTAGAAGCATCATATTCATTCTTTAAAGCAACTTTTTTGTTCGTTAAGTTTTTCATCCAGCCTTTGCCAAATTTTGCTGTACTGTGCTGTATTGTACACTCAAGAAATAGTCTTTTACTCTACTGCACTCTACTTCTTTCAGGAGCTCATTGCGCTTCATGTGCCGTGCCTGTTTGCTTCCAAGTTGTGCTGTACTTCATTGCAGGCGCTACCTGATCGTATGCTATATCGCGTAACTAGTGTAGGTGTTAAGTGGGCGGCACCATTCGTGTTGATTTCTGTGTAGATTCATATGTTTGCTTGCATTCAAAGCATAAACGATTCATCACAGTTCGTTTCATTGCCCTTTCAGTATGCGCATGCAATAGTATTGTTGTCCATTTATTCCTCTTAACTAAGTTAACCTGTTAGTGGCCAACTGATTTGAGCACGTTACTTTGGCATCCCCTTAAGTGTCTCTTCTTTTGTCGTCAATGAATTAAGAAAACAGCTTTTTTGATGAGTTGCAAGCACCTTGAATGAGAATCGCACTGTTGAGGAAGTATATATCCGTGGAGCTTCCGAAGCTTTCGGGTGTTTATTGATGAGCGTAAATTACGGTGGTTTTTCTTTTTTTTTTTTAAATGTTGAGTGTTCAGTAACTGGAAGTGTTTGCTGAATTTGAATGATATCTCTGCGATGACGGTGTATTCGTTCAGTTGAAAGATGATGCAGTCACTGTCTCCATGTCCCCACCATTCGCTCTTTCCCATTTTTTACCATTCACCTTTTTGACGTAGAACGTTGGCTGCGGTCAGTTCAATTCAAGTTCGCTTCGTTCTTCCTTCCGCTTACAATGAGACGAACATTTTACTGTGGTTGCCGTATGTTCGTTCTTTGTTTTCTGGCTTCCTCTCTCTCTTTCTTTCTTTCTTTTTTTGGCCCATTCAATGGTTCTCTCTTTGAATTGAAAAAATCGCAGTTATGATTTTCCATGTTCACTAGCCAGAGATTGGCTAACTTCTTTAGCGTCACGTCATCAGCTCTGTATTCCGTGCCAATTCATCGTGCATTTGCGAGTGTGCTGAAATACACGTTAGTATTCAGCGTTAGCTGCACACGATCTCCGTTCCACTGGAATCAGTATCTTTATTTTTGCTGGTTAATGCCAGTAATTGTCTAACTTTCGCTGTCGTTCACTCGAAACTGATGGTGCTGAAGCACTTGACCAACAAGCAATCATACATTTTGCATTCGAGCATGGAATGGAATAGGTCATTCGCAATTTTCACTGTTCATTGCTTATAATGTTGTATAAATAAGTTTCAAGATGCTTCAGAGATGATAAGTGGTTGTCGAAGAATACTCTACAGGTTACGCTAATCACACAGCATACCTTCAATTTCGATAAATTTAGAAATGCAAATTGTTTTTTTTTCTGTGTTGTATGATATGTGTGTACAGTTGCCCTTCGGGGGAGCAAAGTAGGCCATTTGTCGTCCTCGTCTACTTGTGCAAGTTAGCTAGTAAAGAAAAGAACTCGCACATACAAACTAAATTTTACTAGAATATTTTGAAGCAGCTGATCGTTTTGTGGTAAAAACATTGCTTAAATTCGTCGAATTATATCCCTGTAATTAATTTGAAGGGAAAAGTGAGCGCATCAAGTAAAATATCATAGACTTGACTACATTCAGCTCAAATTAACTCGGTCGACCTAGGCGCATCACTACGGACTTCCTACAGCTGGCGGCCTAGATTAGTTCACTGTTCAAGTCATAGACACACAATTACCGTTTATTCTTCCAAAGGACAACTAAATGTACCATGAGGAATGCACTTGGCGATAACTGGTGTTGTGTTTTCGTTTTTGGATAAGATTAGATTGTTTACAGTATAGTATTTGAATGCGTTCGTAGAGAGTGCGTGCTCGCTAAGCACCGAGATGAACACCCTTCCTGATGAGGCGTTGCTGCGTATATCTGCTTGCCTGAAACCTGTGGATCGTCTTAACATGCAGCTGTGTTGCAAACGTTTTCGTGACATATTCTCCAAGTGGAAAGACATTTACGCAATAGATATTCGATTCGAGGATTATGGATATGGTGAGTCGGTCAATTTCGTTTTACGCAGAAATCGAAATTGCGCCTTCTTGTTTTTATCGTCTTTAAAGGGTTGGAGAACTAGAAGTATAGTGCATCGATTTTCTAGGTGAAAAGGTTGGAGAACTAGAAGTATAGTGCATCAGTTTTCTAGGTGAAAACTCTTCCATTCCGATGACGAGCGGAAATTGAAAATACATGCAATTTTTTTTAAACAGTGGCCTGTTGCTGTAAAGGAGTTGTGCTCAAAGTAGCTTGAGGCGCAGTATAATTTAATCTTTCGTAAATATAATTAAGTTGTTGTTGTTTGGTTGAGATTAAAACTTTGTTGATGCCTAATTTTTTCTTTATCTTCAAGTCTTCATTCACATGAACATTTGCGAGAGCGATTCTGAGATGGCTGTCTCTGAAATCTGCACCGATTATGTTCGTCAGTGAGTAGTTTTACACGTAACACAACAGTATGGAATGTAAGACAGCTGTTGGATGAAACTATGCATAAGCGAAGAGAGTATTAGTAACTAAACTCAAAATTGCATATGTTAACCCATTGCAAATGTAGACCAGTTTCTTTTACTCGGTTTTCGATATGCGAGTCTCTGGAAACTTTGCGTGTGGTGGTTTATGCTCGGCTCATAAGGCGTTTAATCACTTTAACCGCAATTTTATATCTTGTTCCAACATGCGTCATCCGTACTGATCGTCGAAATGCAATATTCAGTGCGAAGAACGACGTCAAATACTTCCTCATTTGAAAGTGCTAGTGTTGCAGTAATTTATCGTTTTCCGCCTAGAATTCCTTCGCAAGTCAGTCGCTATCTCAGAGGGCCTATTTGTTTTTCTATAATTTTTTGATTTTTTTTTTTTGGAATCCATTGGTAACATCAGTGTAGATACGTTTTGAGATTGTGTGATGACAACTAGCGAAACTACATATAACTTTCAATATCTGAATTCAGCGATCGGTCGGAGTCCTTAACCTTCAACCTTCACTTTCAGCAATCGGACGTCATTATGTTTCGATGGGTCGAAAATTCGATGTTATTTCACTGCCACAAAACTATTTATAGAGTATTTTGCCACCCTAGTTCCTCTGGAGAAGGATCGTTATAAGCTCTGGGATTTCTATTAGAGTTAATACGATAGTTCCTTTTTTGTGCACAGTTCGGCCGTACAGATAAATGTTTTGCAGGTGATATACTACAGCAAGCTCGATGTTCATTCCAAATTGTTTCGGTTTCGAAGAATGCCAAAGCTTCCTACCGGATTCGGCTGACCGATTTTAGCGGCAGTAAATCGTATCGGCTGAGGACGAATCTGGAAAAGTATAGCAGTAAAGCCCTCAAGCATATGCTTGCCAGGTATTGCTATATACGCACTCTCAACTCAGTTATCGGAGTAAAGCATGGCTGCTTCTTCATATTCATATGTAATACCCCTTCGCGCTGATCGTGTACTGTTAACTTGAGAGACCCTAACAATTGACAGAGCCATGCTCGTATGCTATTGACTATTAATTTCTGTGTCCAGTACACACTGCCAATACCGAATCGCTCGGGAAAGTTAAACAGTCGCATAACTTTATCGACCTTACAAGCTCTATACGAATTTCACTGTGACTGTACATCGTGCAAGTACTGATTCGAATGTCGTTTCAGGTTGCCATGTTTACGTGATCTAACGATATGGGATTGCTGCTTGAGCGACGAATTTAGCTGCGTGATTTCACGCCTTACCTCGGTGAGCACACTCAGGATATGGAACTGTTCGCTGTATTTTGACAAGAAAAAGTAAGAATTTTTAATCACTTGTGGGCGCCCTGTAGTTAACTGAATGGCTTATTTTTCCCGTTATATTTTAGCTCAGCTGGAACCGAAAAAACCAACAGTTTTGCTCTGAGATCAAGTCTCAGTAATTAAATAAGAAAATCGCTTAACTCTAAATGAGCCGAATGTTTGAGTTCGATAGATTTGCCTTTTGTAGTCGATTGTTACCTATTAATCTTTAAAAGTCGAGTTACATTTCAAACACATCAATGCCTCTGAAGGGTTGTAATCGACTAAAAAGAGTAATCTTGTTGACCTCAAAAGTTCAGCTTGTTTAGAGTTTACAGTTTTTCCATATTTGATTATTGGTAGACGTTTTTCGACGAATCATTTTTCATTTTAACAGAAAAAAAAACGTTAATTAGATCCGCTAGACCGACAGCCTTTTAAATGATCCGAGCTGATTATGTCATTGTTAAATAACTTTTGCTATCCGCAAGCATAAACCAGTTTTCAGCCCATCGAAACGTCTCCTTTCTTCATTGTTCTCACTTCCTGATCTCGATACAATTCTTATACTCGATTCAACACCACAGTTTTCATCACGGTGCAAAGCTGAACTTTCTCGTTCATTAGCCGACTGTATTAAAGGACCTATTAAAAACCTTCAAATTGCTGGTACGCACATCACTGATACTTCATGAAAATTATTTGTGTTGATGTATTCTCACATTCAGTTTTCTTAGCTTGAAACGATTGCTTTCATTTTGAAAGAAGATTCCTGTCCGTATTTAATTGGCCAAAAGAAGACTGACCTATATGCAATGAAATGGAACAAACCTTTAAGAAAGAATGCGGAAAATAACTGAATGGGAAAAGCCGCGAATCGGAACAACTGGATGCGGTATGAAGAGACATTTATTCGTAATAAATATATTGTTGATTAAGTAAATAAGTTGTGACGATCACGTCACAGTAACTGTCCACTATTCGATTTACCTAACAGAAGCGAATACACTTTGTCATTTTTCGTAATTGTTGCCTTTTTCAGAAGTACGAGTCCAAAGTTAG
Organism: Toxocara canis; assembly: GCA_000803305.1. NCBI lineage: Eukaryota > Metazoa > Nematoda > Chromadorea > Rhabditida > Toxocaridae > Toxocara > Toxocara canis. Next base: position 367,843 of record JPKZ01000895.1, read on the forward strand.
CACACTGTTAGCTCATACTTGTAAACAATGAGTGGGCTAAATTTGTTTGCAGTGATACATTTTTCAAGGTCTCTACATTCCTTGGCGAGTACTGGATTGTTTATGTGAAAAATTGCGATGCACATTGAAACGTCTTGCAATTGGTTGTACGTACGGAAAAGAGACAAGACGGGATCGATATGTGAAAGCGTTGAGCAAGTTGGAGGTACCGCATTCTGCTTTTACTTTGCTAAGTTTGCCATGTGTATACACTGAAAATCGTGACCAATCTTTACCTTTACTACAAAACTGCTTTATTGTTTGAAAATCACAAGGTAAGGCTTTTCCAGAACTTTCGTTTCGATCACAAACATGCAAGAATTAAAAGTCGGCTATGAAAAGCGATATAGTTCTTGAAGATAAAACATGCTAATTAAAATTATTTCTCGTAAAAATATACTTCTGAATGAAAACAAATTTATGTATATAGTGAAAACACTGTCCAAATATTGACAAAGAAGAAACGGCATTCTTCCTTCGTTTTTCTTTTCCATCCGTGGAAAGCTTTTGCTACCGCCATCTTAGGCTGACGACTTGTGTGAACCGGTTTTTTAAAAATGGTTTTCACAGTTGTTCTTTTCAGAAACTAGAAGATGTGGATATCCCTCCTCATATTTTTCACCTGAGTGATTCAGTCGATATTGATCCGAGCATAGGCCGTCTCTTCAATCGGCTTCCACTAACATCTCTCGGTTTTCGACATTACAACTCGGCCGTTCTCTTTCGGTACATCGAGTTCAGGATGCCGCATCATATTCGCCTTCTAAGGTTGTTTTTCTTCTCTTATTTTGTTGAATCCGCCCAGTTTAAGTGAAAAAGCCAAGATTCTGGAACGCTGTTCGCAGTAAGTTTTTATGAGAGTGCTGAAATCAATTTGTGACAAGTAGCAATTAATGCACAATTTTTTGAATGGTTTTTCTTCATAATATTTACTGCTGAAACTGTTTAAAAAGAAGTCAATTTGCTAATAGCTTCAGCTACTCCACTTCTCGATTGCTCATAGACGTTAATGTTCTCTGCAACAAAACACCTTATAATTTGGGACATTTATTTTAGAATACATCATAATGTGAACCGTGTGCCCAATTTTGCACAACTCGGCGTCCCACAACTCGAGGAAAAACCAGCGCCGAGAAAATCTTCGTGGCTGAGTTCAAGACAGAGTGTTCTGGGTTCAAAGCACAGTATTCTGAGTGCTTCTACACATAGTGAGTTTTTTTCATGTTTCTGTTCCACTTTCAAGCGTTTAGTAATTGAGGCCTCTTTGAGCTGAATTCCAGGTTTTGTTTTTATGGTTTGCTGCAGTGAATCGGCGTCAAAGTTCAGATGTTGCTAATAGATGCTTAGAGAATGTTTGTTTTAAAATCGCAAAGAACAGCACACATTTATGCTTTTTTTTCCGGTAAGTCACAAGTACTCTTTTGTACTCGTGATCAGTGGTAAACAAAAGTCGTCTCTGGTTATGGTCGGATGCAAAGGCAGTATTAAGGTTCCATAACCGTTTGTGACACAACTACTGGAATATAAAGTGATTTAAAAACATCATCTATTTAAAGTTACCATCGTTACATCGATTCAAGGCCTATTTGCTTCATTATTGAGCATTTGGCTATGCAACCAGACGACAATGTTGGCTAACACTTAAAACATTTCGTTGCAAGTTATAAAACTAACATTTTTAAAACCATGAAAGGTTCTGAATGTTCTTAGGCTGTAAGGAGTAAAGAATCTCATCGTTCAGGAAGAAATGAGACAAAGCAGCGAGACAATGATTTGAAAAGATTACTGCAACATTTGAAGGTATTGCAAGCGGCAGCACTGAACTGTCACATGATCTGGCTCGAAGGTCGTCGTCCGCATCGGATGGTTCCGATGCAAGTCAGACAACTATTGTCACCAGTTCGAATGAGCGAAAAATATCCAGTTCGTCGCTCATCACTCGTCATCTCACCATATTCGCCATCGAAGAATCGGCGCGGAAGTCAACTATCGAAAAAGCAGCCAAATTGCGTAGACATCATTATTCAGGTGCTTGCGCATCAACGCACTGCATACGCTACGTTGATATTTGAAGTTTTATTAGTTGCATCTGTGCACAAATACTCATCAGAAATCCGTGCAGTATTCCATTTGCATTGTCCTTTGAGTGCGATTTCGAAGTCCCGGTGAATAATATTATCAAAAGTTTTGTTCAAATGCGAAACGAATAATTATCCTCCAGAACAGTATTATATTATGAGAGACTTAGACTTTTTAAAAAGAATGATATAATGGTCATAATTAAAAAATGTTTGTTTAGGGGTGGAGGTGTTTTACGTACAAGAAACGTTGAATAGCCAAGAAGTGCTTGGTCGAATGGCAGCTCCGATGCAGTCGCCGCATGTCTACTCGAAATCGGCGAAAAGGGAGGTACGAGTGATCAAAGGTGACCTTGTTCGACCAATACCACTAGCCAGTCTTGGAATGGAAAGTGACTACGAAATGACGGATTGGGAAGACTGAGTTGACAATTTTTCTTTTTCTCTAAATGCAGTTGATTCCTGCCTGATAGGTAGAAATGCTATAAACAGACGCATAAAAAACGAGGACGTAGGTGAAGGAGCCCTATCAGTGGACTGGAATCACCAAGCAGAGGTTATTTATTTCGATCATTACTTTCAACAAATGCATCATCCATGCAAGCAATTAATGGGCAAAACGATATTTGAGCCGTTTTAAAGAAGGCTGATGATTAGTCAGCTTTAGGCCATCGTTCTTCAGTTTCGGTTTGATGGAGTAGATTTTACATAAATGTACCATTAATATGGTTTATTGTCGGGTTCATTCTTGTATCGTTCTTGCCGTCACCGAAACAGGTATGTGAGTGTTGTGAACAGGTATATATTTGTATATGTTAGAGTCGTGGTGGTGCTGCGGCTCTGTCGTCGTTATTCTTTACGTGTGCTTGTTTGTATAACGTGAGTATTGCGCTGTATGGATTGTTATGTGCGGGATGGATGCCGGTTGCATCCTTGTACACTTCCTGGTGGCACTTCATTCATCGGTGTTTTATCTTTTCTGAATTTGTATTTTTGCGGGTTTATTTCTCTCACTTCTTTTCATCGAACAAGCGTGAATGCTGCCTCACACTGAGCGTGAGCCTACAAGCTCACAATTGTTTTGATTTTGCTCTAAACGCACATACGTTTGCGTTTTACATTTCCGCTTGTAGTCGGCATTCTTACAAGTTTGTTGCCTCCTTTTCATGCGCATCTTCATGCTGATATGATTGTCATTTACAAAACTCCAAAATGCGCGGTGATTATTTGCTGTTTTCGCTTGAACTTCAAATCGTTCTGTAGGCGTTTTAATGCATTTAAAGGCGAACTGTTGCGAAGTGAAGTAGTTTTCTTTGGCGAATTTAGTCGCCCTGTTTGATTGGTTGACTTATTTGTTTCTCTGGTGAAAACAAAACGGAAGTTATTGATCGCATCATAATCTGTACCAGTACATTATTGATCAGGTGGCTGCTGCTATTCAGATGGAATATTCACCGCTCGTTATTCCAGTACTGTAAATATGTAACATAGAAATTTCGACTGTTCGTGCCTTCTTAGTGAATTCTAAATAAAATAAAATATTTTCTTTTCTGAAATACCATTTTGAATGCTCCTCAATAAGCATGTCTTACGCACGCGTTTGCACTTAAATATATCGCAAAACGTTGCGCATTCACCTAAGCACATTCTCTCACAGTGTGCACACTCGCTATTAGCAGTATGGGTATCAAGTATGCGGTAAACTGTTTTCGTTTATGCGTATCACAAACATGCCCAAATGAGCAGACGAGGTGAACATGTGCAGAATATTTACTGCACAATTCTCACTTAGCTCAACAACAATGCGTTACAATTTTCTCGTCGGTTGCAGTTTGCCGATTTCGATTTTTTTTTAGTTTCTAGTAGTACTCTAAGATAAGTATGGACCGCATTTCCACTGCGATCATTATTGCCACCATTCTATAAAGAAGAAAACGACAATCAAACCTCTAAAGAATACACACACTGCGAACATCGCTCACCACCGCATAGAAAACGGAATATTAGCGCAGCATGGCGTACTCTGTAATGTAGCAAAACTGGCTTACCGTTGTGACTTCATATATTGGCGGCAACGTCTGCTGTAATGCTGTTACGCGCAAGTAGAACACATTTGCATAGAATGTTCTAAAAACGCCTTAGTGCAAACGGCGGCTCAGGCGAGGAACTGCATACCGTATTACCGCGAATAGAGCCTCCGGGGCTATAAACCTGGCTGTTTTCTTATGGGTGAGGGGTATACGAGATGTGGAGAGGGGAGCGGGGAGGGGAGTAGAGGGGGGAAAAGGAGTGGAAGCTATTGTTCTCCTGAATTGTGTTTTATTGAAGATGGTAGTTCATTCGAAGAGAGAAGGCAGGGGAACAGCTGCGTACAAAGGAGTTAGTTATTTCGGGCAATGCTATGTTGATAATTTCCGTTCTGTTACGAAAAAAAAAAAAGAGGGAATGTGGAAAAGCACGATTTTGTTTATTCACTCCTCTAAATTTGTCGATCAGCAAATTCATATGCATGATTGTACTTTAGCGATTCCCATGTTGTGATTGCCGAAATGTCAGAAATTTATATTGCTGATCGACAAATTTCACATCGGCTCTTTTGAAATTGCGATGTGCTCAATAAATTCAAAACAATTCATATCTATGGACAGGTGTATAGGAAGCCGTATCTTTAAGTAAGATGTGTAAACTAGGCGAGGCCTAACTCCAAGTTTTATGAACTTAAGTGTGCATTTTGATGATCTGAAAGTTGATCTAAACTTAGGCAACCCGTAGAAATGAACGTTGCTGGTCTGCAAATATGACTTCTTGAACTTTCTAGCTGGATAATTTTCGGCAAGAATAAAGCCTGCTGACATCGATAATTTAGGACGTTTAAGCACCACCTTTCCGCTATAGCTTTTGGAACTTTCTTTAAAAATTGCACTTTTTGCCATCGAAGTTCGCACAATCAATATAGAGCTCGAATGTATTTGCTAGCCGATGACTGCAGATGACTTGTTGTTTTTCACGGGCATTTCGTAAGTGCATCGACAACGTGTTTTACATTTGCCATTTTTGGCAACGTTTTATATTGACTTCGTTTGGATGCTGATGAACTCGCTCGCATGAACGATTACCACAGATAACATACGCCAGTTCGAATGCGCCACAGTGACATATATACAGACATATCCAGAAGTGCACCCAATGAAGCTCCGTTTGCAACAGGAAAGTAAAGCGCTAGGTAAAATTGCATAGTAGGATCAGATGAAATCGTTAAAAATGCTCTTTCAAAGAACGTTTAAAAAACGACAAACAAAATTTGCAGAAACAAGAGCTATTTCAATTGAAACAGAGCGTAGGTTAACATGTAAATGGTAGGTCACTTTAAAAAAAAGCGCAGAATCTCGAAAACTGGGACTGGTCCCGATTTTAGTGAGGAGTACTTTGACGAGAAGTAACGAGTACTTTGGTAGGAGGTGCTTTGATGAACTCATTCATCAGTAAGCCGATGAAATTATTAATACTTCGCCACATCTGACATTTCCATACTCGAAAATCTTTTGTCACCACTGCAATCAGTAGTATTTACTGCTTTCAGAAAAAACGTGCAAACGTCTTGCACGTAAACAAAATTTGTTGTTCTCAGAAGCGGCAATGCATGTTCACATATTCGCTGGCTATTTCGTTTGCATGAAACGATGGTCCTATCAAAGCAGATAGATTGAGCTGAAACTGTTCCGCAAAATTCAGTTTGCCGGAACTCCGTTTTACGCATGTTCGAGAAAGTTTCTGAAGACGGACTTCACTGACCGCTCAATGGGCCACATAAGCAATGAAGCTATATGCTGCATTTTTCAAAGCCAATTTCACGAAATCTGCAGCCTGGTGCACCATCGATTAGCACCTATCGACGAACGGTGGGCAATTTTCCGATTCGTTCTAAGGCCTTTCGTTCAGCATCACCAGCAATGGTAGTGCGGTTTTACCGTGTAATTACATCGCGCTTCAGTCGCACTATTGACTTTATTCAACAAACGCAAGCAATCTGATAACACTTCTCCATAACAGCGCATAAGTGCATGACAATGTGCTCTCGAAGCAAAGACGATTGAAACCAAACAACGGTTATCCTCTTCTCACTACAACGATTACGTTAGAATCCTTCGAAAGCTTGATAATATAGAATTAGTTGACGCTCTTATCAGGTAGATGTGTAGGCACACGATCACGTCATCAGTACGCGCCACGTATGCGTCACCCTTTACATCGGTATCAGCACGCAATATACATGTTACGTTCCGGAATAGACCTCAACGGCACGGGCTAGTGAGTGACCACACACGATGTTAGACGTATTCCGTACTGGAACAAAGCGAATGTAAAAAGGCACGGAATGTGTTGGCCGCCGCGGTGCTTTCCTATTTCCTTTCATGGTCGAGCATAGCTCTCTTTCATTGATGAACGCACATGAGGAAATTACTGAAGCGTTCGCAGTGGAAGAGTTTTGCGAACATGGTTAAACATTTTTCACTTCCGTTGAATGCAGTTCGTTGAAGTCGCCGTTGAGCGCGCAAAGGTGCTACGCCAATTCGGCAATTTACCCATTTTGGTGATGAGTGTCAATGTGTGGTCGACTTGAAATCGACTTGAATCAAACTGTTTATTGGAATTGACACTATCGGGAGGGGGTCTTTGTTAACCGCTGAAAAATTTCCACTTCCGAAGCTGACGCACCAAACTGGAGTGCAGAATTCCAGTATAAAATTTAACTCGCCAGTATGAACTTTGACTAACGTGCGTACTGAGTCCATCCGTGCTCATATTTCGAATACGAAGAACATCGAAATTTTATGTATTCCTTAAGTAATATCGCTGCTCCATTTGTTGGCTTAAATCGCTGCGCATGTTTTTTTTTTGAAAGCCTTTTAATATCTTTACGGGGAGTTTCATATTCCGTTAGCAGCCATGAAAATTACTCGAAAGTTACGAACAACCCTCTTCGGTTTAGAAAAAAAACGTTCAAAAATCAGAACAGTTAGATTAAGATAAGGACGTGTAGAGTAGCGAACTAATATGGTGAGCGTTTCATAGGTAGCAAAAATAATATAACATTTTTGTTTAAAAGAAAAATCGATTTTTCGTAGCAAATAGATGAACTTACTTCTAACGAATTTCCCGCG
>JPKZ01000895.1:376689-388269 GCA_000803305.1 Toxocara canis
ATATATATATATATATAGCAGTCCGTTGTGCGTTGTTAACTGCTCTAGCAATTCTTCCACTTCCGTTCGATTCTCTTAAAATCTCAAGCTTTTCGAAAAGGCAGCGAAGCATGTTTGACAGCAATAACGGATGTGGAGGTATTGCCAAATTAAGAGCATTCGAACAGCAAAAAATTGAGTGCACCTTGGTTAAATGCACAAAAAAACTTCGAAAAAGAACCTTTCTTAGAAAAACCTCGAATAATATTCCACAAAGTTAATAGGAATTTCCTCGAGCTCCACGACCACTAAATATGCGTTAATTATTTGTAAAGTATTACTGAAAGTTTGCGTTTTCTTTTCCTGCCATCGCCGAAAACAGCATTACTATAAATATTTTTCTCAGCTGTTTGCTCAGTCGATAAGAAATTTACATAGTATACGAATTCCTCGATAGGCAAAAAAAAAATCACATAGGGATAGAATCGCTGAATAATTTTGCGGGGATGTACAGAGAGAGTTAGTTATTGCTTGTTGTCCTCTGGTCGGTTCGCTCATTTTAGCATTTAACGTCACATCAGACCGACTGTGTTGTGTATAACATTCACAACTTCAAATGCAGTTAGACGGATACTCACAGGCAAAGATAGTAACTTACTATATGAACTAATATTGAGGCAACCAGACAGAGATGCATTCGCTTTCAGACTCGAAAACGATAATTTATGGAAACTTCTAAAGTGGAGAAAATAACCGGCAAATTGATTTTAAATCATTTTCACCATCTGCAGTAAAATTTTGAAAGCACCGCTGAAATGTAGTCAAATGTACAATAAGTTAGAGTCGCAAATGTGTTTACGTAATATTGCGACTAAAATATTGAAAGAATAGCGAGTAACTTATGCAAATAAAGAAACGTCTCATACCGAGTTTATCGATATAGAATGCAACTAGGGGTATCTTGTAGATGTCTCTCAGTAATGATTGCGTCTGTTTCGCTTCGTAAATCACTCGAGTCAAAGTATTTCAGAGGTGGCAATAACAAAATCCGCAACAGCTCCAAAGTATAGTCCAGCAAAAGAGCTTCAAAAAAGAAACTAACAAATCTTCATTAAATTGATAACTGCATCAACACATTCCTACCGACATTAGTTCAGCAGGAGTGGCTGTAAAGCAGTTTCATCTATCCATTCATACATTCTTTATTGGAAACTTTCGCAAGAGTGCTTTTGTTGCTGTTTCTCGATAGCGAGTTCGAAAACATTCCCACCTTTAAGGGTTGTTTTTAATGCGGGCCCCATTGAAAATCCGATAAACATTCTTTGTTGATCATAGATATATTCGTTAAATGTCACATTTTGTCATTTATGCAGAGTATTTATTTGAAGCCCGCCGACTCTATATATATATATATATAATCTTTTACCCCTCCCGCATGGCTGAAATAACTCCTTTGGAGTGCTACAAGTGTTACTCTCGCTACCAAAAGAGTGGGAGGTGGGAGGAAGGGGGTAGGGGTAGGGGGGAATAAAGATTATTAGCAGACGAGGGAGGTGAGTTTTCAAAGTAGGCTGCCAGGATGACTAAGTGACAGCAATTTTCAAAAGTCAGAGGGAACATCAGATGATTTTAAAAAAAATCGTCGCTTTCGGCTTTTACAAGTTCAGCTATCCATAAACATTGTCGAAGTTATTAATCCAAGATTCGTCGCCCCTTCATGACTTCCCAACTTTGAGATCTGCTCGCAGAAATGTGCCCGTTAGCCTTGTCGTGACTCTGTCAAATTCCGCTCATTTGTAACTAATGGCGGATTGTAGAGCTTATTATTCACTTTGAATGGGCATTCCTCAAAGTTGACAGATTCTTAAACGCAGTCTTCGTTATGTTTATCGTACTGTAACAGTTGTTCCTTCAATCGAATAATGAAGTAATATGCGGTACTTTCAACTGCAATTTACCACAAAGCCGCATTCGGAAGCTCACAAAGGCAACTGAAAGCAATACCCCTAAAGCAGCCGAAAAATAACCTGTTGTTTGAGCAGAGCAACGGTTGGTATTGGCTGTCCGTGGAGAACACTTGTAGCAGTGCTCGATGGCGAAGCAATGCTCGTCAAAGTGTTAATGGACTGTCGTGGTGAAGCGGTATCCGCTCTATCTGATTGCATTTGACTCCTAGTATACGCTGGCAGCGTTGCAGAGGTTTTGTTCTGCCATTGGCGGTGTTCATCGACTTGATGAATGTGTTGCGTTATCGCTGCATTCGATTCGCTACTGTCGCTGCGCGACTTCATTCCAGGTGACAGCTGGCCAACATTATTGTTCGTCTGTGGGACTTGTCCTACGTTTGTATTTGCCTGTGAAAGCTTTAGGAATGGCCCCATGTTTGTTTTAAGTTGCCCTGTGTTTGTGGTTACGTGTAAGATTTGCCCCCTTTGTGGTTACGTTCATATTTATCTGCGGAAGTTGCCCTAAATTTGTGCTTGCCTGCGGCACTAGCCACTTAGCTCCCATTACCACCTGTTCATTCAGAAGCGCAACGTATCGTTGACCAGTATGTTGTTGGCTTCTTTGTTGCGCAGGCCAAAGTATGTTCGGTAACGGAACAAACTGATTGCCGTTTGACGACACGGGATCCCGTGGCACTTGAAGGAAGTTGTCGGAAGGTGTTTCGATGCCACCTTTTCGTAGAATACCGACATGCTGAGAATATGCATATGGATCAATAATTTCGGCTACAGAAGTTCTACTTCTTTCGTTAGAAATCGAATTTAGAATGTTCTGATTTGTGAACTGCCAACGATCATCCGAAGAAGAGAGGGGACGGAGTGTATAGGTAGACGTAAAATTACTGACCGGACTAGAGGGAGCGTATGTAGGCCGCTAAAAGTCCCTCAATGAATCTTGATTAGAAGATGACGTCTGCATCTAAAATGTGTAACCAGTGCCAAAAATTCGACTGGCTCCTGATATGGATGTTTGAACAAGCAAGTTAGAATATGAATCCGTTTGGAAATTAGGGTATACAAACGATAGTTCATATGCAGCAGATGTTTTCAGGTTCGAGAACGATGGAAGTGAACTGGTCGTCGTAAAGACAGGCAAAGAGGGATCTCTCGGAATGTTGTAAGCGTAGTTCGATGCCATACGGTTATGATGGTCGTGTGTTCCCAACTGACCGCCAGCTGCAAAAAGTTTGCTCTTTGCGATCGATTTTAAAAATTTAGTCCCTCATTGGTTTTCATGATAAAAAAACTTATGAACAAAAACTGATGAGGAGCGCGTATTCCCATTCAGCATGGTGAACATGAAATCTGCTTGCCAGGTGGTGTACGGACGGCAGCAACTGTTGTCTTTAGAAGCACAGGTACTCTGAAACAAAGAACATCGGCTACCGAGAAAACGGCCACTTGTGTCGCTATTCTCTTGAACGATTTTATTTCTATACGGATTTCTATAGTGGATCAATACCAGACCACTAAAAGGCGTTACGGCGATCCAAGTGATTAGCGGAGAAAGCTTGGACTCGTTACACCACAAAACTGTCAAACCAAAAGACCAAGACTTTGAAATATGATGGAGCAACTGATTGTTAAACGATACCTAGGTGTTTCTGACTGATCTTTTATTTCCTGTTCAAATAAACCTAGGTCTGTACAGATCTTCTTACAACATTGTACAACTTTAGATAACATTCTACTGGCGAGTGACCACTAGGAGCTTATCGTTTTCAACGGTTTTAGATATGACTGGAAGCCGAAATAGATGACGGCTTTACTAAAACTGTTGTCGCCTAGACTTCACAAACGAATGGGAATGTTCAAAAAGCAGTGCGTTGACGAACACAATCAGCATCCATTCAACGCAGAAAAAGGTGACAGCTATGAATTCAGTGTTCTTTATTTGTTGAGAATAAACTCAGAATATGCAAGAAAAAAACAAGTCGTATTAAGGAAACACGACTACAATTGATACTCAATGTTATCAGGTATCCGACGCAACAACTGAACCAATAAGCCTAGAACCTAAAAGCAATGACGCTAATTTTGAATCAGTGTTGGCCTGTCGAGTTCGATAGCGTTTGCTATTCTTGATTTACCGGCAAATCAATAACATCATATAGCACATTTACTGTGCTACCACTTTTATATTAAACATGCCTTGTTAATTACCTCCACATCAGAAGAGATGTCCTCCCTAATAGAGAAAATCCATTCAACAGATAAATATTTTTGTGATACGAAAAAGTCGCACAACTGGATACTGCGGCAAAGCACTATTCAGTTTGCGCGCAACGTTGCGCAAAAATTCAAAATTTCTTAGAAAATCGTTTTTCCTCAGTTACAAGCACACCTTTTAGTTTCGTGTTTCGAGCGATAACACGGCTTACGCTAGCTGCTTCCGTGATATATTCTACATTGAATATTACGATGTGTGCATATTTCAAATGGTTCATTGATTGTTGAATGGTTATGAATATTTAAATGTGATCATGAATGAATAATACCTAATGCAAGACACGAGTAAGGGCACCGACCAGTCATTTCGTGACACGCACAGTCCAGCAAACAACTAATGAACGCTGAGGCGAATGTCGGTGCGGTGTAGAGGAGTGAAAGTGAGCGTCAAAGAAGAGCAAGCGGCAGAGCTTTAGGGTCACGACGTTGAAGATCTACTCGAATCACTTAAAATGGATGCTCGATGAGGCACCTCAAACTTCTCAGAGAGTTCGATCGTTTCAATCGTGCCAACGAAAAAAAAAGCTTACTAAAGAACATGAGTTTATTTACTATGCAAATTGAAATAATATTCCATTTGATATTCTAAGAGCACTGAATTATCATGGATAGCTGGTTAACGAACTCCACTACATTGGTTACAATTGCAAATTACTTTTATAGGATCACTGCGCTCCGTTAAGCATTTTGACTGTTTGCCGCAGAATATATGCGATTCTTTCTTCTGAAAGGCATTCTGAACGATAATTCAAGCACTTTATAAAACGGCTAGTGAAACTCGATTGAACCCGGACGGATTACTTACTGTTCTCAAAAAATGCGTTACATTGGCGGCTGAGACTATGAAATATTCGTATAACAAAAAATCTTTTAATAAAAACAACATCAAATCAACGAACGCATTAGAGCGTACGTTACAAGAAACAAACATTTCACTTTTACTACGTACATGCAATCGAGTTTGTCCCAGTTAAATTACCGCTGAAATTTATCATTCAAAAACGCAACACTAATACTGAGAACTGCAGCCTCACTATGAAACATCGAAGTCTGAGATTTCGAAATCAAGACAAGAATTCAGCACTCCATTCAGGCTAAGTACTTCAATAAGAGAAAAAAGTCAAACAATTTAGAAGGCAGTATGAGGTCATCAACAGCTGAAAAGTACGGAAGAAAAGATCTGGTCGCCTTTACACTCCTTCGTGTGCTCCTGTGCAGTTCGTTTCTAAAGAATCGAAACGCATCCGCGTTTCGATGTTGATCTCTTCTCGTTTCCCATTCTGATTACATCACATCAACTCCCGTTCGGAACACAGATGTAAGGCAACAACGTACAAACGCCATACAGAACACTTCGGCCAAGTTTTAAGTAAATCACAATGAGCATACAACTACACTTGAGAGACGTCGGGCAATTCAAATCAAATGAAAATGTTCCCAGCTTTCATCCATAATCGCCCAACTCGTTTTTCCCACGCGCAAATATACGACAAAGTTATCCTTGTGGCAATTTTCCACGTGAAAGTGAACGCCACGATTACATGGGGAACCCTGCCTTTTTAAAATGTTGCTTCGACCCAATGTCATCACGAACTTTCCGAAAGTCACTGACTCCTTTCACGTTTTGTGCACCGAGATATGACCATTCCGATAAAAACAAATTGCGCCGTGAGAAATGGCGGACACGATGGCCACAAAACCGCTGCCCGCCAGAACTCCCACGACGACCGCACTCGACTGGCTGCTTTTTGACGAGGCAAAGCGGCGACAATGTTTTCCTTTACTGAGAATAAAGAAACTGTATGGACACTGATGCCCACATTCAGGGTGTGGGTAAACGGATACAACCAAACTGGAAGATGCCCAGCTTTATTACTAAATAACTTACCTATCGTTATCACCGTCAAAAACCCACTCAGTGGCCACTGCCTCTTCACCCTCAACAATACTGTCCGAAATTAGCATTAATCGCTACGTAACACTCCTTCCACTACAAATTGTGCAGCCCACGTTACCAAAACGACTAATACCGGCCAAAACTGCACCTTGAAAACCTGAACTTCCTGTTCGTACTGCAAACGGTAGTGCTCACCACTTGCCGGATAACAGAGTAGACATCAGCTGCACAACGCACGACTAGAGGCTCTGCGTGCTCCACACAGTGTATTGCCGCAAAAATCGCAAGCCGCGTTCAAGCATGTATGTGCACCAAACGCGAATTAAACAACTGTGAATTTGTTCATTCACATTAAAGCGACAAAACCGCTGATCAAAACAACAGCTAAAACCAACGGCTATACTAAAGTCAGTGGCCGCCAAAAACAAAAATTTTATTGAGATGCCCCATTCAGACGATCATGACGACAGTCAACACTTACAGAATTCATTCATAAACTGACCACACCGCAGCACAACGCCCACAGAGGGAACACCTACTAGCCTGCATTGCACGACGTTCCAGAACAACTCAACAACCTGTGCATCATACGGTGCTTCACAACAATGTCGCACGTGGTGCAAATAACTAAACAAAGGAGGTAAGGCCGGGAAAACGGCCCATTAAAATGAAGTACGACGTTTGGAAAGCAAATCAAGATGACCGATCGAAGCGGTCCACCGAACAACGAGAAACGCAACAAATAAGATTAAAAATCAAAATGTGGACTGATATCAATAAGAGACGGGATCGGGGCAGTGAATGAATGAACATGCATGCATCGTCGGAACAACAACATGCATGCGGAACCGTATCGAAGGATAGCGACGCCTCCTCACTCCGTACAATGTCAGCTTCAACAAACACACCACCCACCCCATACCTCTTACTACCGTGCACCTTTGGTAGCTGAAGGCTTCCATCAAAAATGACAAGAACTCGCATTGAAACAATCAGCCACCTAGAAGACTACCTTTCCCCAATTCAGAGGAAAACAAATTTTGGCATAGCGCCTTTTTGAAAGAACTGCCGGGAATGTGAGTAAAGCATTTACTACTGACCACCATTCGCTCATTTTACAAAGCAACACTCACCAGTAGATATGGGCCGTAAATATCTGACTAACTGACAATTCAGCAATGGACGGCTACCGATTAATAACGTGTTTATGACACTAGACTCCTCCGAAAAAAGCAATGCCATACGACGGTGGGCGGGAACAACGTTAAATATGGAACACGCATGAGCGCAACTCTGTGAACGATCAAAATACAATTAAGGAATTCAACGAAAACGAAGAAGGAGGATAACGACGGACAACACCCAACGTCATAACATCAACAGCCAAAACGATAAACATGAACGGTATGAGAGTCCATTGATGAAACTGAGAGCAAAGAACGGCGCAAGGCCGTTCCAGAGAGACATAGAGTAAAAGTGCATTTAAAAAATAGATGGGACTGGAGGATAGGCCTACATGAGCGAACAGCGCTGATCGGGATCCTGCTCATCGTCCTGAGCGAATGCACCAACTTGCAGCTCAGCAATACTTTCGCGCATAGCCATCTCCGTACCTTCCGGATCCACAAGCACCGTCTTCACGTGATCACCGGCCGGCCACTGCTGATTCTTCATTACCAACTGCGATGGCGGCGCCGATTTCTCGCCACTGTCCGCACTCCACACCTGCAACAACCAAAACATTTATAACAAGAACTCATCATAAGAAGAATCAACACAACACTGACAACATTCTCTGTCCCGCAACCACAAATGACTTTTTGACAGGGCAACATTTGATTAGCAAAACATGCCATGCGTTACCGACATCACGCCCACTCCATACAAGCGCGTTCCTATGCGTCGGCAAGCTGATACCATACGAGGAAGCGCCTTGTCGAACGTTCCTATGTTGTCACGGAGCATCGCACTTCGGAAAGTGCTTTTTCAGACGAACAAACGAACACTACCGGCTTAACGTGCGGCTAAGGAAAATAATATCGTTCACTAATACAGACAGCAACACCTACAGCGACAGGTTCTAAGGCGCTCAGTGAGCTGGTCACTGATTTGATATCTACACAGGCCTGCAGATCAATCAACGCTGCCCTGCTCTCTTACACACCCACAAATTATCAGTGGCTTCTATACGTACCCGGACGTAGGAAGTATCTACGAAACACACACGTCTTACAACATCTAGACTAAATTCTACTGCACAAAGTGTCCGCTTGCGTGCAGGGCCGATAAGCTGGTCGATAAAAGACAAAGCGTACTGTGATCGTATCGCCTGGTTTGATGAGCTGGCGTGAGTGGAACTTATAAACGGTTTCGCGCTCGTTGGCCACGCTCTTGATAGACCATTGCCCGATGGAGACCGCCTCCTCGCCCTTGTTGATCAAACGCACGAATTTGCCATTTGTATCATGCGCATCGATCTCCACATCACACTCCGAATTCGCTGTCGTCTGCAAATCACTCATTTCCACGCTAATTCCCACCGAAACCTCTTCCAAAACACTAAGACCAGTACACCACTGGAAGCAACTGAAGCTCGAGCGTGAAATGGACTGCGACTGTGTAAAGATATGCGACCAGTTAACTCAAAAAAAAAAAACAAACAACGAATAACTCCTTTCTAAAAGCAGTTTACCGAACAATCCCGCATTCCAGATTAAAACAGTGACCGACAGACTGTCCAAAGCAACGGCTGCAATTCGCATTTCCCTCCACCTAAAAAAAATCGTGTAAACCAGCCTAACGCTCTCTGATTGGCGATTACGCTAAAAGCTTGTTTAGGAGCCAACGCTTTCGTGAAAAACTCTTCACACCGCAGTTACTTCAATTGACTTTATAGGGTACGCTTCATATCGCACTTTTTCAAAATCAAACAGCAAAATCCCTTCGGTACATCGGCAGAATACAACAGATGACGCCCCACCCATACTCTCCTCAACACTTAAGGGTTGCAGCAGTCACCAAGAACGCCGCATAAAAACAACTAGGCGGTCATATTTTAGGGGTGTATTATAAAATACTCTCAGATCATTTAAAATCACCTCAGTTGCGAAATTAATTAGCGCAATAAACGAAACGCGCCGCCTCCAAACCTTCAAGTGAGAGTAGGATCTGCCAAATTTATAACACCCAATATGAGAAATGTGACTACCCTTCTTTCCTTTTCAAAGGCAAACCTATGCACCTTCTATAAAGGTCACAAGTAGTAGATATAACTCTCTTTGCTACAGAAACCTCCAATCAGCATTAACTATATTTGATGCAATCTAACTTCGAGCTCACCGCTTAAAACGTTTCTGCAAGCAAAAATGGCGCAATAAAAATTGAAAACGAGAGCTAGCCTTGTATGTTTTGGCCGTGTTGCGGAAGAAAGAGCTGTTGTCGGATGCGATGAAGCGCTTTCTCTTAATCGCGCTGCGACGTGGAGATCCGGTGAGCTGCGAGCTCGAGAGTGTGGTCAGACTCGAGCTACCCGCACCGCCCGCACCACCCAGTCCCGCCGACGACACCGATGACTGCTGAGAGATGTTCAGGCTGAAACTTAGCTAAATAATCGCAACAAGATAACCTTCAATACCCTCACCAGGGCAGGGACGGCGACAGTAAGTCAGAAAGAGGCGGCATGTTATTAGTACAATCCGCATGTACATTCATTAAACCGCAAGCAACTACGCGTGGACAACGATTAATTTCCTCTTATTTAACGCGGGCAGAAAAATAAGAACGGTTTTCACGTAATGAAATATCATGATACTAAGTGATCAATGTCTACCGGACTTAGGCCGCTCATTACACAGCTGAAACTAACTTGGATAAGGACATTTTTGGATGCATGCATATAACCTTGCAAAAGAGATAATATCACTCTCTCATTTTTCCAAAAAACGTGCTGAAAGGCCTTTTCTTTGCTATATTTTGCTCTTTGAACGTGTCTCTCCGCTTAGCACTCTACTTCGTAACCGCACAACGAAAGCGCCGAAAACGAGAAAGAAAATACCGTGATTCTTCGCCTTCTAGAAGACTCTGGTAGGCTCTGAGCTCCGTATCGAGCTGCACCTTGAGTTCGAACAAATCCTGATACTCACTCAAGATGCGATCGATCTCCTGCTGCAGTTCCGCGATACGACTGTCACGTTGCTGAAGGCGCACATCCGCGTCGTCTCGCACAAAACGCAGCTGAAACATCTCCCCTCTTCAAGATATTATCATAAAAATCATTACGAGCCTACAGTAACAGAGTTCACTGAAACAGAAGATTATACTGGAAAGTCCGGACATCATTTACAGTCATGATAACCTTTACCAGAACAAAAACAGCCCGGCATTTTAAAAATACGCCAACTTATAATCTCTTTGCAGTGTAACAAGGTAGTACTGCAATGACGGTTAGTTGGCTTTCAGTGAACGCACAACCTAGCGACACAAAAGTAAAACATTCCATAAGCAGCCCACCTCGTCTGGCCCCAGTATTCCCTAATAAAATTGGCTATGTAATTGATCCCAACTCTCACTCTTATTCAAGAAACGTCAGTTTATCATACGAATATAGTTCCTTTCAAAACCCAAATGCAAGCTAACCATCTGCTTGCGCAGCACCTCAACAAAAACCAACATCACGATGTCTGCTGTTTGCATAACTAAAATACGGCTGAATTTTTGATAAACCAGCGTCTCAGAGCACAATTCAATAAAACACTGCTAGATGAACACCTGATTCTCGAGGTCAGTGATCTTCTTGTTGAGCGCGTCGACACGGCTATCGTGAGCGCCGGCGCTCTTCTCGAGTTCATGAATGCGAAGACGAAGACGAGCTGATTCTTCTCGAGCTTGATTCGCCTGCTGACGTGCTTCGTTTGCTTCATTCATCTTGTTCTGCAAAGGAGTCCACACTGAACACCAAAGGTTGGCCATATCGGCAAAGATTAAAAACAGCACAAACAGTCGAGTTAATCACTCATCACGACGTATCGATAGCTCATAAAACAACATACAACACTCCAGCTGATTCCTGAACTAAAAAGTTGACCAGTTACCTTCTTTCAAGTGCACAGCACCCAATTAAATAGAACTTGCGAGCAATCAACACACAATTTCCTGAGATCGTCAAGGTCTATAATATGCTAACCACCCTTGCTCATTGTCTACTTCACATTTTATTCGATGACCCGCTGCGCGAGAGAAAAATGCCCCGAATAGACCCATACCTCCATTCAGTTCACAAATTCAAAACCAGGTACTGCTGCCTGGTTTTGAGATGGTAACAAAACCAAAAAACAAAACAAAACACAAAGCCAGGTACTGCACTAGCTGCCAATATCCTATGAACTGAGCCACACATATTTCGAGCCACGATTCGTCAAATTTGTTCAGCTCCCGTTCCCTAGACTCCTAATTTCAGATACCACCACTTCC